>BROG01001307.1:30000-75613 GCA_030159075.1 Atrina japonica | reverse complement strand
CACACACACAAACAAACAAACACATCTTCTATTTCAAATAAAATACTTTTAATAAAGCCTAATGGTGTTTTTATATGCTAACATGCAGACACTTATTTACGTTTATTGACTATTCTTGTGGTAAAACGGTGAACTTATTGATTAAATGTTGGCAACGACGTATATGAGATGTCATTTAAATGGGAGTTATTTTTGCTGTATTAAAATTGGTGATTAAGATTGATCAATCTTATATTTTAAATAAAGAAAATGATATTAAAAATAATTGAAATGCAAATATTTGTAAAAAGAAATAAAATAAAATAAATTTTACATTGCGTAGAAAGTTTTTTTTCTGTTCGGTTTATAAGCAGTAATTGTAGTAACCTAATACAGATAAAGATTAGTACTGAAGTGATTTCACCTGAAAATGAATTGGGCAACCCAATAAAAATGATTTATTTGTTTGTTTGTTAATTGTTGTTTAACATCCAACTCAAGAATATTTCACTCATATGGAGACGTCACAAAATGCCGGTGAAAGGCTTACGGCCATTGAGCAATGAAGGTTCTTTAACGTGCCGACACCTACTGTGACGCGCGACCTGTAGTTTTACTCTCTCATCCGAAATACAGGAAACAAATCTGCCTCCGGTGGGACTCGAACTCATGACCTCAAAATCTACAAAAATGTCTTGCATATATCTTTTTCTGTTATACTCAAGTTGGCAATTTTACAAAATTCAACATCTGATAAAGTTATATTGAAAAATGACTTTATTTTGTCACTTCACATAAATTATGTCCACATAACCTCATATATTTATGAACATATCAACATATTAATATGGACTATCGACATAATGTGTCTACATTATATCAACATATCGACAAAAAGTGTCTTTTGCGTAGTACAACGGTCACATTATATCGCGACGACTCGAGAATAGTCGCCAAACGGACATTATGCAGTGATGTTAGCACTTATTTCGTTTCTTTATTTGCAAAAGACAGTGTTACAAGGTTACTTTGATATATGAAAAATAAAATATTTATTCTATAGTATCATCAACTCTGGAATCCGGAAAAAAAGACTTCTCAGAGCTTTTAAATTTGACCTACCGAAATTTTCAATTATATACTCTTCCGACCCGCTAAGTCGAAATCCTGGATCTGTATGTATATCTTATGTTTTATGGATTTGGGATGCCGCTGGAATACCATATACCTCATACGGAAGAACGGAATCAGGTTAGACTTCACACCACAGGGAGAAATAACATCCCAGCATATTATTTCCCCTCATACACAAAGTAGGTACAGAGTTTCCCCTTGACGGAAAACCGCCCTGGGGTAGAATTTCCCTATTCTTTTCCAGATGTCAAAATAGAAAATATTTGTGCTTGTAAAATTATTTGCCATAATGCAGTCTACATGTGGATATAGAAATGCCGTGATGTTCTTGAACATTGGAAAAAGTGAAATGATCCTTTTAGGCGTTGACGTTTTGATGTATCAATGCTGCATAAATGTACTCTAAATCTTTATTTTAAGATGATTGATAGCAACTGATATGATATATTTTACTAATAAGTCTACTATAATGGAGTAATGTCATCCGAAATATATATGTATACAATAATGGCTATAACTGTTTATGAATTCGCTTGGTCAAGCAAATTGGAAATTAAGAAATCGGAAATATGTTTTCAAAAGTATGTATTTATTCTCATATTAATGTATCAATGAAATGAATCGACGACGATTTGAGTGTATTTAATGAATTTTAATACCAGATTTCACGATTTCAAATATTTTATTTTTAAAACAACAATTTGGTTGGAAAGTCTATACTGGAACTTTTTTTCTAGGAAGAGTTGCAACCGGGTTGATTCTTCCGAGGGTGTGTGAATTCGAAATTCTATGTTAGACCCATTTGTACTCTATGAGGGGGATGAGGGGTTCTATGCTTCAACACCGAGTGAGTTAATGAGATTGAATATTTGTTCCCAATCCGCTTTTCATATAATTTACAAATAAATCATTTGTTTAAACTAAACAGCCAATTGCCAGCCACTATATAACTTAATAATTCAAAAACTTCCGTATGTATTAATATGAACTTATATTTGTAAGCCAAATACGGTTTGTATGTATTTCGAATTATTTAATCAACTAAATACATTTGATGATCAAAAGGTCATCATTCAATGTAACTTTTTCGTTTAAGAGAGGCAATGTGATTTTCTAGCAGATTATAGGCGTATGTTCGCATGTGGGTGCACAGAAATGCTTCTATGAGCTTCCAAATATTGTTTTTATTAGATGCATCATGTACATCCCTCTTTTGAATTATTGTTATGCAATTAATCCCACACGTCCACACTTAAAATTATGTGATTTAACAATTGTTCCAATAAAACAATACATTCCCAAAATTCCGCTCTGCAAATACAGTTACAAACTAAAGTTTTATCCGTTGCATCACGAAAAGGTATAATTTCATGTCAACATCCTGTATACACCAACCTTTTTATTTTGTTATATATAGATTCACCACTGTTGCATGTATAAGTTACATTGACACAATTGTTTACTGGAAATCCCCCCCAAAAATGATAATAATAAATAAACAGCCTCCCCTACACACGAATGGCGTCCTACGCCACTGTTATGTGACAATGTATCGCAACATATAACCATGTAGTATATTCATATGTGCCACCTTGTCGACATAACGTGACGATTCTTAAAATATGTCGATATGATGTGATCGTTTCTCTGCTCAAAATTTTGTGTTATAAATAACCACTTTTTGTTGACATGTTATATATAATCGGGTCGAATAATGTTGACATAGTCCATATCAGATTGACATTTTGAGAAAAGTATGAGGTTATGTCGACATGATTTATGGTAATATATCGTCAAAATATAGTCGTTTAATCAATATAACGCAGTACATTGAAAGTGATCTGACATAGGTAATCTTCTCGTCATGTTCTTGTATGTAGCTTTAGTTTTATACTTACAAGATTTATTAATATTCATTTAGAACAAAAAAAATCAAAGTAAGTATCCAGGAATGTTTAAGCAAATGGTTGTATAAACCAGCCTTTGTAATCCTACCCCTAATCTTTATATATCGCTTCTTTTCTTAAATTTTAATTCCGTAGGACCTAACTGCACAACCATTATTTTACCCTGTGGAACTGAAATTCCAAAACATAAAATAAAAAATACTTGTATGAACATCTGATTTATGGAAATAGTTCACAAAATGTAATTTATAAGATGGAATTACGACAATCAATCAAATCGATTTCAGAACATTCATTTTCAGAGGAATCCACAACAACCAGCCATTCTGACAACTAAACCGGTATTCTCTACACCTTTTGAAATATGTTGCATGTTCCAGGTATTCCGACAATATTTTTTTTCGAGTCTATTACGATAATGCTCCATTGATATGATGCGAAATATATAAACTCCGTCATCTATAAATTTAATTCCGACAGCATTTATCCTTAAATCACCGCAAATTGATTTAAAGCTCGTCTGCATCGTTAAATTAAAGACAACGCCCCCTTCCAAATTTCCCCGATAAAGGGAAACTTGACATTTTGTTTCATTCGCAAAATAACTTTTACATTTTAACGGTTTATTTCAGTCCTGGTGGTGAATGAAATAACTTGATTTTGTAAACTATTTTAACAAAAAGAAGAATTATTTTGGCCTCAAGTAATATCGATACCGAGTTATTTCTATTCTGGTATATGTTATCTTGACACTTGTACAAGTTACTTTGGCACTTCATTTTTCGTCGTTCAGATAGTTTTGGCACATGAAAAGCTTGCATAAGTAGATAATTATTGATTAAGAAAATTTTATTAAAATTTCATGATGAATAATAGGACCTCACAATGACCCCTGCAGTTAGAATTGTGTGCAGACACGTCTCTCACGTCCGACAGTTGCGATATATTGACGCATGTGAGTAGTTATAGGCAGCTTCATGGTGTGCCATTTGAATTTTGCCGCCAGGGGGCGCTTTTTAACGGTTTTTCATGCTGTCATCAGAATACTGGCTTCTGATTGGTCAATTCAAATGGCACACCACGGAGCCGCCTGTGACGTCATAACCGGAAGTTTTTGCGTCATACCGGGAAGTGAAGTCATACCGGAAATGCGTCATATAACCGGAAGTGAGGTCAATGTTTTCATGGCAATAAGGAGAAAGAGCCAATCGTTGAGCTTGGAGGCGTGTCTATGACCGGAAGTGGAAGGTTGCGGGGGCGGCCATCTTGGCTAAGGAGCCAATGCGTCAAGCCTTCGTTACAAGAGGTTGGTTGTCACGAGAGTCTTTGACAGGCGTGTCCATGACCGGAAGTGGAAGGTTTGGGGGCGGAGGACTTTTGAAGGAGTCCTTCGTTACGGGAAGAAGAGAGAGAAGTCAACGGGAAGGGTTTGGGTTTGTTTCCAGTTTTGAGCTGAGAGTGAATCTATTTTTAGAACCGAAACTTTGGGTTTTTCCAGTTTTTAGCTGAGAGTGAATCTATTTTTAGAACCGAAACTTTGGATTTTTCCAGGTTTGTGAAACCAGCAGTTGGTTGCGCCACCGTCGGTAAAAGTTGTGTATCATGCGCATGCGCGAGAAGCGATAGGCCGAGCTCGAGTCAAGCTTGAAAACTAAGACTTGTTACTAAGGCTTGTAGAGTGACGAGTATGTACAAGTGGGAGATCACTCTATATAGACTTTACAGGTGAAACAAAGGGAGATTACTCTGTATAGCTTGTATGAGTAGGACTAAAGGGAGATAACTCTGTATAAACTGTATAGGTGAAACAAAGGGAGATTATCCTGTATAGACTATAGAGTGAAACAAAAAGGGTGATGACTCTTTATGGGCTGTAGGCATTAAACCAGAGGGGTGGGTGGGTAGCGAAACAGGAAGGATAGGAAGGGTAGCCATCTTGGGTATGGAATCATGGGATATCTAGTTTTTCAGGGACTGACTAATCTCGCGGCAGGAGTGAGAACCATAGAACATGAAAGTGTGCAACATGCTCAAAGTTTGTCAAAATGATCAAGTGTGTGTGGGGTGTTGTTCTCAAAGTTCGTCAAAGTGATCAAGTGTGTACCTGTTCTCATGTTTCCAAGTTTGTCAAAGTGATCAAGTGTGTGTGGTGTGTGTGTGGTGTGTGTGTGTGTGTGTGTGTATTTGTCGTTCTCAAAGTTTGCAACGTGTGTACGTTCTCAAAGTTTGCAGCATGTGCAACGTTCTTAGTTATGAAGTCTCAACGTGACATAAGTGACAAAGTGACACAAGTAGTAAAGTGTAAAGTATGAAGTTGTTCACTTACATCGTTTCAACAAGTTTTTATATTTCTTGTACTAACTGTATATAAAATAAAAAATTAAACACTCACCCAGAGAGAGTTTTTTTCATGACGATGTTGACTCTTCAAGCTTCGGCTGCCAAATGAGCACTCAGTAGTCTAACTGAAGTTATTCTCAAGTGTTTAATGTTACTATTTTTTGAATTGCCTCGTTTTGAATTTTTGTCTCTAACTGAACTTTTTCTCGAGTGTTTAATGTTACTATTTTAAGAATTGATTTCTATTTCATAAAATTGTTCATTTAGTAAAAGACTTACCACTATAGTATAACACAACACAAAAACTGCATCGTTTCAGTTAAGGTTTCTTTTCGAATAAGATGAATGGCCCTTAAAAGGGCCGTTGGTTTTGGGGTTAATAAACCTGTGCTTTACAGGCACCGACAAAACACCATCTTCGGCCTTTTGGCCTCAGCTCTTTTGCTCAGCTACACGTAGTGACGTACCATCTTAATAATCCAGCCTTCTGTTGATCATAGAACTCACACTCCTGGGTACGCCATCTTTAGTTTCTTTAGGGTGTACCAGTGTTTCAAAGCCTCCAGAGAAAATAACTACGTTCATCACATTTGTTACATTTTGTGTCTTCTGAAACGAATTGCGGTGAAAACAGACGCGCACAGCTTTTTATATGACCTCGAGCTTTGAACCTCAAATGAGCATCTAGAGGCCTAATTGAGACTATTCTAGTTTTGTTTTCTAGTCATATGACTTACTTTTTACTTCTGAGGTATTTTTTATATTTTAAATGCAAGGACAATTATCTAGACCCTATCTACATAAAAAATAAAACACTCATTCATGTTGCCTGCTGGTAGTGGTTTTCTTATCAATTACGGATGTTAACCACAACCTCGAGGTTCAGATCTCCAAATGAGTTTTCACGGGCTTAACTGGACCTCGCTCTATTCACATGACTTACTATATTTAGACTTTAATCAAGTGAATACTTTAGTCATAACAAAAGCACAAATGAAATAAAACGTTTAATGTTGAACGAATATACACTGATACAGTAGCGAGTAGCATCCTAACGATTGTCATTCTATTTTTACCTAAGTAAACACATCCGAGTCGTTCGATGTCGAATGACAGTTTATTAAGTACACTATTCTGTGTCTTTATGTATTGAAAATGCATCAAGAGTACGCTTTTTTTATCTTTACAAGATCAAAATCTTACCGTAACTGGCATTACAAAATGGCGAGGCCTACCATCCTGCAAGACAAGCACAGTCAGCTGACGTCACACGAATGACATCAGCTGACATGTCTTAGCGGATTTCAACTCTAAATCGTTTCAGGTTAATGATCTAAATGAAGTTCGCACACTAAGTAGTGTTTAGTCGCTACAATATTTTAAACTAGCCGCTATAGAATAACATAACATACATAAAAACCTGCAGACTTTTAGCTAAGGTTTCTTTTCTAATAAAATGGGTGACCCTTAAAAGGGACCGTTGATTGCTCCGAAAAGCTGAATAAGGGAGACTCTAGTATTTTGTCGAATAGACGTCGCCAACGGCGAAACTTCTCATTCTTTCTCTATCATCAGTCGATTTATCGCTGCCATTGTGTTGTCAAAGATTGACTATTGCTTCCTGAGCTAGTATGTATTGTACAGGTGTTAAAAGTGGAGGCTTAGGTCTAGTTGGTCATTGTTGTTGTGTAGTAGGTGAAGATGGTCTAGTAGGTAATGATGGGGGTCCTACCAGAATTGATCGGGCTGCGTGGCCCTACTACAATACGTGTCCTACGTGTAAGAATGATTCGCATGTTTCTGTCTTCAGGTTGCATTTCCATGTCGGATGAGTTACCCATGATAATGAACTAATACCGAGATCCAGACAGTACTAGCTTATATAGAGTTTATGACTTACGCTGTGTAGTCTACGTTTTCTTGTGATGTGAGCCCCAGATACCAAACATGTCACATAATCCCTGAATGGCATCTCTTTCTACTCTCTCTCCATTATCCTTTTTTCTCTCTCCTCTCTCTATCGGTCCTCCTCAATCTCTCTCCTCTCTCTCTCACCTCCCCTCTCCTCTCTCTCTCTCTCTCTCGTCGTCCTCTCTAATCTCTCTCTCCTCAACTCCTCTCATCTCTCTCCCTCCTCTCTCTCATCTCTCCTCTCTCTCTCTCTCTCAACTCTCTCTCTCTCTCTCTCTCTCACCCCATCTCTCTCATCTCCTCTCTCTCATCTCTCTCTCTCTCTCTCTCTGTTCGACCTCTCTCGTTTCCCAACATTTCTTCTCTTTCACTCTCCTTCTTCTGTTGCTTCTTCATCTCTCTCTCTCGGTTTCCCATTTCATTTGTCTTTGATTTTACACATAAACAAAAAGAAGAAAAAAAGAATGGGTATATGTATATATATATAATGGTAAGAAATGTGAGAAATCAGATCAACATCGACGAATGGATTGAGCTCGTGAAGCTTGAAAAAAGAAAAAGAGAAAGACGGCAGAGAAAACGGACAAAATGCTTTTTATGCCATGGCCTATAAAGCCTAAAACACTAACGGGACCCTTTTCAGGGCCTCACCTAACTTTTACGAAAAGAAACCTACGACTGATTAGAGCAGTTTTAAAACATAGATCCTTTGTATACCCTTATTCTGTATCTCTTTATTCTCTGTATCTCCACTCTAAGTGTTACACTTTTACTCTTGATCTCCTTCTACTCATAGTTTTGTAGTATTGTTCTTGGTGATTTACATTAGATCACTCCTTTATGTCTACCTTGTAGATACTAGAGCAGGACTCTTAAGTGTACACCTTATAAGGACTCTTAAGTGTACTCGTGTATACCTTATATTCAATAGGTTTAAACTCTAAGTGTACTCTAAACGTGTACACCTTTTTGTCCATAAATCACAAACACCAGATCAAATTTTAATAAGTTTAATGCCACGCTAAAAAACGTTTTAGATAGTCGACAGAGGATTAGGGCCGTCCCTCTGTGACTATGTACAATACATGAACTATAAGAACAATAACTATGAGAACATTAACTTTGACAATACTGATTCACTTTCTGTGACTAAGACAAAAGCATAAACTATGAGAACATTAACTATCAGAATATTCACTTTGAGAACACTGATTCACTTTCTGTGACTATGTACAATACATAAGCATGAACTATGAAAACATTAACTATCAGAAACATTAACTTTTGAGAACACTGAATCACTTTCTGTGACTATGTACAATAATTAAACTTAAAAACGTTCATCACAATGAATACATCAACAAAACTTTAAGTCACTTTGTCTCACACTACTACGGTTGTACTTGTTCATACAAGACCAATGTCTCCAATGGACCAATGCCAAGCTTCACCACAAATTATACAGAGCTGAGACTGTGGCCTAGGCTTATATTCGTACCCCACATACGATGTTCTGACTCCTGACAGTACTTTTTCCCTCAATTCTTTCAGAGTAGCTGTAATAGTCGTAAGATCTTCTCTCAGTTTCTGTAATTTGGATAGCAATTTTCTTGTTTTCCTTGCAACTGGTCTAACGTTTTGAGGACTTCATCAAACTCATCATAAGCTCCTTCTATGTAAGGTGTAATATTAGGTGAATAATTTGGGTGTGTCTGTGACAAGCCTGGATAACACATGTTGATGACTGATTCAATTATATAAAAACCTCAGATACCAAAGTGTAAATCAATAGAATGTCCAGGACATAGATACAAATCCGATAAAAAATGGACAAACAAGAACCTCTGGAAACCAAGAGGTGGGATCAGGTGCCATGGAGGAGTAAGCATCCCCTGTCGACCGGTCACACCCGCCGTGAGTCCACAGTCAAGTCCAATGAAACACGTGAGGAGTGTATCCTCGTCACAATTGGTACAGACGTCTCAACAACCGCCAACGAAAAGGCAACTCAACATTTTCACTTAGTGAAGCAGAGTAGTCGCAAACAAGACTATTATACCGACCGTAAAACTTGCGAAACGTTGACCCATTAAACGCGGTTTTCGATATCCCTGTGTCAATAATTTGTCAGTGTGAGTAGTTTACCTCTGTATATGAAATTTTCATATGTGTTGTGCACGCCTGGCATATCGGATCATTTGTGAAATATAAACTCCATATGCAGGTGACTGAGGTATATTACTACTTAAATATGGAAAATTGACGATGGGAAAGCCAAAATCGTCGCGTTTATCGTATAGCTTCGTAGCTAATTTCCCGTCTGTGTTTATGTTAAGTAAAATGTCTAAGTATGAAGCGTGTGTGCTTGATTCTGTTGTATCTTTAATTTCAAGTTCGTTGTTATATATCGCATTGACATATGTATGAAAATTGTCTGTATAAATTGAAAAAACGTCATCGATATATCTAAATGTCAAATGAAACGACACCGCTAGCTTTTTTTCTTTTGATTTGGCAGTTTCTGAATAAAGCCTGCTTCGTATGAATAAAGGAACAGGTCGGCCAATAAAGGAGCACAATTGGTTCCCATGGGAATGCCGACAGTTTGGTTGAAAGAGACCACGTCTCCGAACATTACAAATATATTGTCTATTAGAAATTCCAGCATGTTTTTTAATATCAACTTCAGTAATATTTATTGTGTAGAATCAGAGTGGTGTTTGACAAAATAAGTATCCTGATAGCCAATCACACTAAATATTTAAATTTTCGGGTACCACCTTTAGTGAAAAAGCAGTTTGTCTATGATGCTGTAAAAGTCTTATCTTTTAATTTTTCATGAGGAATAAGTAGTGTAAAGAGTAGAAAAAGTCATAAGTTTTGATGCTGTGAATTCGAGAAAAATTGTGTGCCTTCAAATATTCTAAAAGCTGTTTAGAATTTTTAAGTAGCCACATCTGATTTACACCGCTTCTGGAATAAGCAATTGTACAGTATTGTTGAAGTTTCTCCTTAACGGCTGTCAAATGATGTTTGGTCACTGCACTTCACTTTACTTGATAGCCCTTCTTCTTCTTCTTCTTCTTCTTCTTCTTCTTCTTCTTCTTCTTCTTCTTCTATATTTAGACTCGTTCCCGTCAGTCACTTTGATGTTCCCCAGAAGGGAGGCTCCACATCGGTACTATCTACATGATGACCCAAAAGATGACTTTGAAAAGTTTTGTCAAAGTGATCAAGTATGTACCGTTCTCATATTCATAGTTTGCCAAAGTGATCAAGTGTGTGTGTGTGTGTGTGTGTGTGTGTGTGTGTGTGTGTGTGTGTGTGTGTGTGTTTTCGTTCTCATTGTTTGTCAAAGTGATTCAAGTATGTTACCGTTCTCATGTTTCAAAGTTTGCCAAAGTGTGTGTGTGTGTTTGTGTGTGTGTGTGTGTGTGTGTGTGTGTGTGTGTGTGTGTGTGTTTTGTTCTCAATGTTTGTCAAAGTGATCAAGTATGTACCGTTCTCACGTTTCAAAGTTTGCCAAAGTGATCAAGTGTTTGTGCCGTTCTCAAAGTTTGCAACGTGTGCAACGTTCTAAGTTATGATGTCTCAAAGTGACACAAGTAACACGAGTAACACAAGTAACACAAGTGGCACAAGTAACACAAGTAACACAAGTGGCACAAGTGACACAAGTTACACAAGTGACACAAGTGGCACAAGTAACACAAGTAACATAAGTGGTACAAGTGATACAAGTAACACAAGAGACACACGTAACACAAATAACACAAGTAACACAAGTGGCACAAGTGACACAAATAACACAAGTAACACAAGTGACACAAGTTGTGAAGTATGGAAATGTTCAATGTTCTGGCTTACAGAGTTTCAAAGTTCAATAGGTTCGACAGGTTATAGAGCTCATTCCTTTCAGTGTGACAGTAGTCTACGATACCTTATATGATATCCCTGCTAAACATCATTCAATGCAGACTATATCAAAAGTTCTCTTTAGTGGGGTTTTAGACTTGAGGAAAAAATTAGCTTGTGCTTGTGTATTGTAATGTTGGTTATTAAAGTGTATATAGAGTATCTACTACGTATCTGCACAGATACAGTGACACAGAGGAATAAAATTATACGACTTATTAGAAGGTATAAAACAGAAGTGTATAACTCAACTCTATTAGAAGGGCGGGATACAGAGAGTATAAGTAATGAATACAAAGAGACTAAGTAAGGATGTAGAAAGTAAGGGTTCAAAGGGAGTGGGTCTAACGCCGAATAGATAATCTCATACGTATCAGTAAAGTAAAACGTACTATCTAGACTATTTCAGAGTTATGAGTGCAAAGTTATACGTGTTTTACTTCATTGTTTTGTATTATACAAAGTAACAGTAGGGCAACACTAATTCTCCGTAGACTATTTCAAAAGCTCTCTTTAGTGGGGTATTAGACTTGATGAAACTGACCATGTGTTTGTGTATTGTAAGTTGGTGATACAGTATCTAGGATGTATCTACACAGATACGGTGACAAAGAGGATAAAAAATTATACGACTTATTAGAAGGTATAAAACAGACGTGTATAACACAACTCTATGAGACTGGCAGAATATACAAAGAGTATAAGTAAGGCATACAAAGAGAATAAGTAAGGCATACAGGAATACGTTTTTGTATTAGGATGCTGATAAGGAGACTACAGAATTGCTTGTTACTATAATCAGTCTTAGGTCCAACACTTTGTCTCTTTCCTTGTTTTCAACAACTGGGCCTTTCGTCGATGTTGATCTGATTTCTCACATTTCTTGCCCATTAATATATATATATATATAATATATATATATATATATAATATATATATATATATATATATATATATATATATATATATATATACCCATTCTTTTTTTCTTCTTCTTGTTTATGTGTAAAATCAAAGACAAATAATATGAAGCAACAGGACAGGAGTGAAAAAGAAGAAATGTGGGAAACGAGAGAGAGAGAGAGAGAGAGAGAGAAAGAGAGAGAGAGAGAGAGAGAGAGAGAGAGAGAGAGAGAGAGAGAGAGAGAGAGAGAGAGAGAGAGAGAGAGAGAGAGAAGAGAGAGGAGAGATGAGAGAGAGAGATCAGGGGAAATGGAGACGATAAGTGTAAAAAAGGAATAAGAGAGAGTAGAAACTCGAAAGATGCCATTCAGGGATTATGTGGACATGTTTGGTATCAGGGGCTCACATCACACGAAAACACAGAGTACACAGCTGTACGTCATAAACTCTATATAACAGCTAGTACTGTCTGAATCTCGGTATTAGTTCATTAACATGGGTAAACTCATCCGACATGGAAATGCAACCTGAAGACAGAAACATGCTAATCATTCTTACACGTAGGACACGTTATTGTAGTAGGTAGGGCCACGCAAGCCCGATCATTCTCTGGTAGGACCGCCCCCCATCATTACCTACTAGACCATCTTCACCTACTACACAACAACAATGACCAACCTAGACCTAAGCCTCCACTTTTATACACCTGTACAATACACTACTAGCTCAGGAAGCAATAGTCAATCTTTGACAACACAAGGCAGAGATAAATCGACCCTGATGATAGAGAAAAGAATGAGAAGTTTCGCCGTTGGCGACGTCCTATTCGACAAAATACTAAAGTCTCCCTTATTCAGCTTTTCGGAGCAATCAACGGTCCCTTTAAGGGTCACCCATTTTATTAAGAAAAGAAACCTTAGCTAAAAGTCTGCAGTTTTTATGTATGTTTGTGTTTATTCTAGCGTAGCGGCTAGTATAAAAATATTGTAGCGACTAAACACTACTTAGTGTGCGAACTTCATTTAGATCATTAACCTGAAACGATTTAGAGTTGAAATCCGCTAAGACATGTCAGCTGATGTCATTCGTGTGACGTCAGCTGACTGTGCTTGTCTTGCAGGATGGTAGGCCTCGCCATTTTGTAATGCCAGTTACGGTAAGATTTTGATCTTGTAAAGATAAAAAAAGCGTACTCTTGATGCATTTTCAATACATAAAGACACAGAATAGTGTACGTGTACTTGATAAACTGTCCCATTCGACATCGAACGACTCGGATGTGTTTACTTAGGTAAAATAGAATGACAATCGTTTAGGATGCTACTCGCTACTGTATCAATGTATATTCGTTCAAACATTAAACGTTTTATTTCATTTGTGCTTTTGTTATGACTGAAGTATTCACTTGATTAAAGTCTAAATATAGTAAGTCATGTGACATAGAGCGAGGTCCAGTTTAAGCCCGTGAAAACTCATTTGAGATCTGAACCTCGAGGTGTTAACATCGTAATGATAAGAAAACCACTACCAGCAGGCAACATGAATGGGTGTTTTATTTTTTATTAGATAGGGTCTAGATAATTGTCCTTGCATTAAAATATAAAAATACCTCAGAAGTAAAAAGTAAGTCATATGACTAGAAAAACAAAACTAGAATAGTCTCAATTAGGCTCTGGGTGCTCATTTGAGGTCCAAGCTCGAGGTGTCAACATCGTTGTACAATTAATAGAAACACCACTGCCCAGCATGGGTGAGTGTTTGAATTTTTTTATTACATAGGTCTAGTTTTTTACCTTATGAAACATGTACAGACAGTAAATTTTAAGATGATCTAAAGTAAAAAACATAAGAGTTCAAACAACGTTTATTTTAGCTGAATCATGCCATCAGGGGGAATACCCCATAAAAACCTAAACTTTCGGTTCTAAAAATAGATTCACTCAGTTCTCTATAGCCAATCATCAGAGAGGCCAACGTTGATGAGACGGAGAACGTCGCGTGCGCTGTACTGGTCATATAAAAAGCTGTGCGCGTCTGTTTTCACTGCAATTCGTTTCAGAAGACACACAATTTAACAAATGTGATGAACGTAGTATTTTCCTGGAGGCTGAAACCCTGGTACAACCCTAAAGAAACTAAAGATGCGCGTCCCACATGAGTATGAGTTCCTTATGTCCCTCAACAGAAGCCATCAGCTGGATTATTAAGATGGTACGTCACTACGTTCTCGTAGCTGAGCAAAAGAGGCTGAGGCCAAAAAGGCTGAAGATGGTGTTTTGTCGGTGCCTGTGATAAAGCACAGCGCACAGGAAAACTTTATTAATCCCAAAACCAACGACGGGCCCTTTTAAGAGGCCATTCATCTTATTCAACCTACTTCGAAAAAAAACCAATCCACTAGCAATGACTTCATCTGAAACGATGCGCAGTTTTTGTGGTTGTGTTATACTATAGTGGTAAGTTTAGTAGTAAGATAAGTTAATTCTTTTACTTGATTGAACAAATTTTTATGAGATAGAAAATCAATTCTAAAAATAGTAACATTAAACACTTGAGAAAAAAAGTTCCAGTAGAGACAAAAATTCAAAACGAGGCAATTATAAAAATAGTAACATTAAACACTTGAGAATAACTCTCTCTGGGTGAGTGTTTAATTTTCTATTTTATATACAGTAGTACAAGAAATATAAAAACTTGTTGAAACGATGTAAGTGAACAACTTCATACTTTACTACACTTTACACTTTTACATACTTGTGTCACTTTGTCACTTATGTCACGTTGAGACTTCATAACTACGAAGAACGTTGCACATGCTGCAAACTTTTGAGAACGGTCACACACGTTTGCAAACTTTGAGAACGACAACGTGCAATACAACACACACACACACCAACACACACAAACACACACACACACACACACACACACACTGGATCACTTTGACAAACTTTGGAAACATGAAACGGTACACACTTGATCACTTTGGACGAACTTTTGAGAACAACAAACCCACACACACTTGATCATTTTGACAAACTTTGAGTATGTTGCACACTTTCATGTTCTATGGTTCTCACTCCTGCCGTGAGATTAGTCAGATCCCCTGAAAAACTAGATATCCCATGATTCCATACCCAAGATGGCTAACCCTTCCTATCCTTCCTGTTTCGCTACCCACCCACCCCCTCTGGTTTAATGCCTACAGCCCATAAAGAGTCATCACCCTTTTTGTTTCAACCCTATAGTCTATACAGGATAAATCTCCCTTTGTTTCACCATATAACAGTCTATAAAGAGTTATATCCCTTTAGTCCCTACTCATACAAGCTATACAGAGTAATCTCCCTTTTTTTTCCAGTTTCACCTGTAAAGTCTATATAGAGTGATCTCCCCCTTTGTACATACTCGTCACTCTACAAGCCTTAGTACAAGTCTTAGTTCAAGCTTGACTCGAGCTCGGCCTATCGCTTCTCGAGCATGCGCATGATACACAACTCTTACTGACGGTGGCGCCACCAACTGCTGGTTTCTGGAAAACCTGGAAAAACCCAAAGTTTCGGTTCTAAAAATAGATTCACTCTCAGCTAAAAACTGGAAAAACCCAAAGTTTCGGTTCTAAAAATAGATTCACTCTCAGCTCAAAACTGGAAAAACCCAACTTCTCTCTCTTCCCGTTGACTTCTCGCAAACTCACGTGACCTCTTGTAACGAAGGCTCTCATTGGCTCCTTAGCCAAGATGGCCGCCCCCGCAACCTTCCACTTCCGGTCATAGACACGCCTCCAAGCTCAACTATTGGCTCTTTCTCCTTATTGCCATGACAACATGACCTCACTTCCGGTATGACGCACTTCCGGTATGACGCACTTCCGTTATACAGAATCGTCACAGGCGGCGGCTCCATGTGTGTGCCATTTGAATTGACCAATCAGAAGCCAGTATTCTGATGACGTCATCAAAAACCGTTAAAAAGCGCCTCCTGGCGGCAAAATTCAAATGGCACACCATGGAGCTGCCTATAACTACTCATGTGAAACAGTACACGTGGAAGCGTTTGCCACTCTACAGTAAGACCAACGTTTATGTTGGTGTTTTCCTTATATATCTATCCAATACCATCCTTTTAACGACACTCTGTATGAATATGACGTAGACCAAAAACAACAAGACACAAGCTAGTATCCAAGTACTACAGTTTTATTACCTCGAACCGAAATCGAAAGTTCCAACTTTTTGTAAGTTGTTGTCAATAATATATGTCTGTAGATCAAGAATCTCTCTAAGTTGATTAGATGTTACAATTGCACCATTCAGCTGCTCCAGTAAAACTAACCGATAAAAGTGGCTGGCGGAACCGGGTCCAACATACACTGATACAAATCATTGCAATATATATATATATATATATAAGTAGAGCGTAAGTGTTTGACGAACCTGTCTATCATTGCTGATATTTTTATTTGATCTATCATTTAGTTTATTATAATTTTATTTCTTTCTAATTTATTTTCTAATTACCTAACTTTAACAGTACTAACCTCATTTCACAATTTTAATATAGCAAGCTTCGACAGGTTCCCGCTTGATTACATTATGTCTTCGGAGGTACTTTTCTGTGAAATTTTATTGGCTCGTAAGTTATTCGGGTACTTCCGTAAAGTGTTACACATATAAAACACATGTGACACAATGTTACGCTCTCTATTTCTTTTTTCTTCGTCCATAACTGATATATTTCGTGTGAGGTGAACTTCATTTTTATATCATTTCCAATCCTTCCTGCCGGTTGCCATCATTTGCTTCAACCACCTTAAATGACTATTTTGGACACTAGTTGTGTGTGTTTCCACGTATCTTGAGTATGTCTTAATGTGTTTGTTAATTTATATTATAATTTTCTAAAGTGGTAACTTTTGTCGTCGGTCTGACACAGGGCACGAGGTGCTTGTGAAATAGTTTGGGTTAAGTAAAAATAATTACTATTCATTTTCATACTTTATTTTTAGGAAGATTGAAATATGAATAATTGTGTGAAAATATTTTACTTTGACGGGCTTTATTTGGCAATGTGTGGCCAGTAAAACATATTCCGGTATGTGACCGGTTTTTTTTTACGTGTTCAGTGTTCAAGTGTCCCTAGGCTTAGACCTTCGGACAGGTAATTTTAGTCCTGTTAATTTTGTCACCACTTCAATTTTGTGTTGTCTTTGTATTTTGATTCTTATTTATTTTGTAATAAATGTTCTAGTGTCTAAAGTCAATTTAATTGTCGTTTTATTTTCTGAAGGAGTTAGCCGGTCGGCATTTATAGGAATCTTCAACCGAAAGGGGCAGTCGAACCCGTATTTGTGACTCGCCCGTGTTTGCGTGTGTAGTTTATGCTAAGGTGAAACGTTACAAGTGTTTATTTATATTATATATATATAAAACCTCTCTATAACGAATTCCATAGGGACTATATATAAATTTGTTATAGCAGTATTTTGTTATAGGTACATAAATATGAAGTACACATAACACAATATACTAATACATCACATTTTATCTTAATTCAAAATTATATATGTGTACACAAATTGGAAAATTATAATAATTAATACATGGAATAAAAATTAGTGACACGTATAATGAATCAATGCCGGCTTACATGTATGTGATTAAAACTTACGACCCAGGCTTACAAGTTAAATCACTAATTAACACAAACAAGTCAGTTTTGTGTTGTGCTGTTCAATGCAGGTACGAGCCACGTTCTCTGTTATATATATATATTATTATATATATATATATAATATATATATATATACTATATATATATATATATATAGAGAGAGAGAGAGAGAGAGAGAGAGAGAGAGAGAGAGAAAGAGAAAGAGAGAGATTTCATAAACTTATCCACGGCGAAGTAGATCAAAATTGTTCAATGAAATGTTTTGGTTTCCTTCAGCGCTTTCATGTTTATAACAATCTTCAGAAGGATGTGTTTAGTTACTGTGATGTATTATGATGCGTTATGATGGCGTCATAATAGTGTGAAGTGAGGCGACTTCCCATGTCGTGTTAGGTGAAGTTTTTTAACTGTTTAGTTTGGGTTTTAGCGTGTTAATAAAGTTTTGTTCTTTACAGTTGCGTTTGGATATATCCATCTCATACATTTTGTAAAATGGATATATCTTAAATGTTTCTCTCCCGCATGTGTCTAAATGTTGACTTAATGGAATTTTACGTGTTTCCAGGGATTTAATTTGTTGGGCGTGTTAATTCTTACGCGTTCTGTAAGTGCGTTTCCTGTTTGTCCGATGTAATATTCATTGCACCCCGGGCAGATTATACAGTAAATTAGGTTTTTTTTTTTTTTTGCAATTCATATCCGAATTTGTTTTTAGTATTTTCCCATGTTAAGTGTTATTTGTTCTCCGGAAGTAATGTGTTGACAAGTGCCGCATCGTGGGTCTCCACATTTCTTGACTGTGTATTCCGTGCGATCATCCGTCTCGGTGAAATTCGCTTTTGTTAGAATTCTTTAAAATTTAAACACATCCTCCTGAAGATTGTTATAAATATGAAAGCGCTAGAGGAAACCAAAACATTTCATTGAACAATTTTTATCTACTTCGCCGTGGATAATTTTATGAAATCTATATAACTCTGTACACAGTATTTTAAAGCGGATTTATATATATTTAAAGCGGATTTATATATATATTTGTGTGCGCGCGCGCGCGCGTGTGTGTGTGTGTGTGTGTGTGTGTGTGTGTGTGTGTGTGTGTGTGTGTGTTACCTTGTTACATGTCATTAAATGGATGTTTACTACTCAATGACACTTGCATTTTTAGATATCCGTGTTTGCACATTGTTCATTATATTTGTACATTGCCTTTCGGTTTTTTGTAGGTTTTATATTTAAGTGATTTAAAAGGCATTTGCTAAGAGGATATTCACATGTGAAATGTTTAAGATTGTACTCACTGTAATTGATCTGAAAATAAACTTCAGCGTATTCTAGAAAAGGAAGGAAATGACATTTGTCATCTCTATGTCAATTTTAACAGATACACTTCTTATTCGAAAAACAAATTATAAACCACGCTGCTCGACTCCACCGAGGTGTCCATTTTTCAAAGAATTTCCCATTGAAAATAGCAGTAGTAAATGGTATTATAAAAAACGAATGTCAAAAGCAACGGTAGATCACGGGGTACATAGAAACAGACAGATCAAAGATAAATTGCTTTAGAATTCGATACAAAGTGTTTTGTTATGCTCTATCATCAGTTTATTTCTTGCTGTAGCAAATATGTATACATATATTTCAATAATTGCGTCAGCGCTCCAATGAGGACGAGTCTAGTCTTGAGTTCCAGACGCAATTCGTTTTTATTTTCTGACAAAAAATAGAAGTTTTTTTTTAAATATGTAGTCATTAGAGGTGAAACAAAGAAAACGTTAGAAATTAAATTCAAATCAAACCAAGGGAAACAACCATTTCATTAGTTTAGTTATGACCGTACACGTAAGTAGGATTGCAATTCCCATTAATAGAAACAAACTGATAAATCGGTGTGCATATGGAGTCTTTTTCACGGGTCTTTTTGACGTATTGGGTGAATTATATTGCAAATTTACTTAGCATTGTCAATTTACAATTTAGTTGCAAGCGAATTGTTATCTACTATATCTAGACGATTGCTGTTAATGTCTGCTGATCTGTTCATGGTATTTTTCAGTGTTATTGCCTGCGCGCTTTACTTATCACTATCGTGTTGGTTGGCTTTGGGAAAATAGTTAATGGTAAAGCATTACAATCATGTAATTACCTGATTATTTAAGAGTAGCCAAAGAATTGGTTCTTCAAATGTATATCCTCCTATTACAATTAAGACCATATCAATCAGAACAACTGTATAAAATGAATCCTAGAACGTAAAAATAAAATATGACTACCACTATTTCACAAGACCTGATTTCACACGATGCGGGTGACGAATTGTTTCTGATAGGAACATTCAGTGAAGGCAAACAAATCGACTTGTTTGAGTAACACTAGGCCTATCTTTTTTTTCTGTTATAATTATGAATCGAATTTCTGTGTCAGGCAGTGTTCTGTGGTTCCGGTCATAACATGACCTAGATATATTGTATTATGGCCTGTAGGCTGTACAATCTGCTACAGATTTAATCTCGTGTTTCCGATTTGTTTCTGTAATTTTTATTTGTTTTGTGGAAGGCCTAATGTATGGCTTTTAAGATTAGATATATAAAAATAAACATGTGAAATTATATTCTTTATTGATTCGTTCCTGTATTCTTATGCTGAAATGTAGAGCTGTTAGTACTCGGGGCACGCAACTGCAGTTACCGGAATATAAAATGTACCGCTCTATATACTTGCAATGAAGGGAATTGCAGTCGGTATGTAAATAAATAAACATTTTGGTTCTGAAAATCACAACCTCCCTCAAAACGGACCCTTTTCTCAACCAATCACTGGTCTATTTGTCTGTCTGCATACATGCTTTGCATTGCCTCACCTTGCTATTTTCACGATATTATAACATTTCACGTTTTTCGCAATTATCAAACAGTGAACAGGGCGAAAAAAAAATACAAACAAATACACCTCTTGAGACAAAAACTGCAGTGGCACGGGAATATACAAGAGTTAACAGTATGTGATGGAGCATACAATGATTACGCATAGGGAAAACACAACAAATGGAGAACTTTAAGGTGACGCTGAAATTGCCAATGACTGCACTCGATCAGACATGGCTGTCGGAATTCGCCATTCGAGGGTGATAACTGTATTATATATATACTATCACAATAGTGAGAGGGAATTACTGTTAAAGAGGCGCCAACTGTAAACATCACTGAATTCAGATCACATATAAAGCAGTTCCATAGACGCAGTCGCCTCCGTGAATATTTTGGATCTGAAGATACTCTAGATGAACCTAGAGTACAAAAAAAATCCGACTTTACCTCACCAAAAGACCGAGATGAACATTTGGATTTGTTTATTAATACAGTTGACAATTTGCCGATATCTTACTAAAAAAGCAGAATCTCACACTTGAAGAAAGGAGAGCTTTACAGAATTTAAAAAGATGCTTCAATAATAATCAAAGAAGCAGAGAAAGGCGGTGCAGTAGTAATAATGGAAAAGAATGACTACAAGAATAAGGTACGAGAACAATTGAATGATTCCGAATATTACAAGAAATAAACAAGAAATATAAAATAACATTACACGTCGAAAAATAAAGGAACTTGTACTCGGTACTCAAACCCATTCACTTCCACAGAAATTGACTACGTATGTAATTTTTTAAAATAAAAGAAAGCAACGTTTATGGATTACCATAAGTATACAAAAGTAAAGAAGGAGAACAGTATAATTGACAAACGGTGATAATATATGAAATGGAACACACACACACACACACACACACACACACACACACACACACACACACACATATATATATATATATATATATATATATATATATATATATATATATATATATATATATATATATATATATAGATAGATAGATATATATAAAATCATACTCCAGGACGCATTCTTCAAACTGTATTGATAAATTCATTCAAGAATAAACTTTGTAGACTCTGGATCTGTGGACTCAGATTATCCTCTTTATGATCACTTTGAGATGGGCTTTAGGGTCACAGTTGAATGTTGATAATATTATATGATAGTATTACCAACATTTGCAATTTAACTTTGTTGCCATTTCATGAAAGAGAAAAAGTTAATGGTTGAATTGGCTATCCCCCAAACAACCTCTGATATATTTCATTTAAAATTGATATCATTCTTTTATTTAAAAAAAATGAAAAAAAAAACACAATGCGGTTTTACAGTTTCTGTACAACTTCTGAAACAAGTGTATATCTTGTGTGATTTACTAAAAGGCATAGGTATAGGTTATTGTTGACCAAAACATTATATCAATGAATCTTCAATTTTGATTTGATTTTTAATTTGATTTTTTGTTTTGCGCCATACTCAACAATTTTTCAGTCATATTATGGTATCCAGTTTTTATTGGTGGAGGAGAAACCCCGGTCACCCGTTTAAAGACTGAAATTACATTTCAATGCTAAATTGAAAATGCATTGGAAATGCATATTTACCAATTAAGTATTCTATATAACACAATATGCTGATCTGTTAACTATAGATAAGAAATCGGCAGAATTTGAGTTCGATATTCAAACTTATTTCAGATTAATATCCATATCAGTACGATTAATGATATTTCCCAATGATCTTTATCTACGAACAGATCACAAACAAGTTGCCAGGCAATAATAGTATCCATAGCATCCAAAAATATAACATATCTTATCCAGATACTATACACCACATCAATAGCATCTAAACAGTTTGAAGGAAGCAACCTTTGACCTGACCTGCACATGCAATCTACAAATAATATCATTATTTGAAGGGAAATTATTCAGATGGAACATAATTCAGTTGGAAAAATACAGAAATTGTGGAAAAGGAAATCGGGGAAAAATAGTTTTACGTCACTTGTGGATTTAAAGATGTCTGAATTTAATTTAGATTTGTGATATGGTATGACTATTAAACAGAATATTAGTCGTTCTCCGTCTCTTTTATACTGACTCCAGCCTTGTCTAATTGATTCTTTTAAATTATTCATATTCAGTTTATCATGACACATGATCCCATCTATGACTTTTCAGAGGTTTGTATTTGTCAAATTCTGCACCCGTGTTGTATTTTGTCTCACGATCCTTTCCTCTGTTGTAACTTTGGTATCTGTTGTGTTGATAGCACTGCTCTTATACTGCAAAAACTTGTCAAACCTATGACATGTTATTTAAATTAGACTTGGAGACCATTAAACATTTACAAAGCAATGATTCAAAGTATAGAATGAACATGTATACTATTTATTCTAAACGTGCAATCAGTTATATTATATAGCTGCTATTGATATATCCCATTGAAATCGTTTACATTTTACAGACATATTTAGCAGTAGACATATTTTGGATTGGACATAACAGTTGACTTGTTGGAGACATGAAATGTCTAGACATATCCAAGGATCATTTCCATATTTTCGCTGCTATTCCTCTCCTTCTGGGTTTTTCGTATTTCTATTTATTACAGCACCCTCTAAGTTAAGATACAACTTTTGGAATATATCGCATCAAGTATGAAAACATAATTTAGATATGTTTCATTGACATGTAACACACAGTAGACATGGATTAAGTCTCGATTGTGTTTTTGTTTTAATTCATCTCAATACATTCAAAATCATATACTTATACAATGCAAGTGATATGGTATGTTTCTGCAGTACGCTTAACCCTTTTCACCCAACAAACCATAATAGACTTTTCCTTAACAAGGAACCACTCAGATATTCAGTTTTGAAAGGCGTTAAGGAAGCATAAATAATTTTCCTTGTATTTGTTCTATATATAACATGAATGGGTTTTCCATTTCCACACACTTTACAAACAAAATACTGTATAACGGATATATATATATATATATATATATATATATATATATATATATATATATATATATATATATATATATATATATATATATATATACTATTACTCAATGGTGATTTTCAAATTGTTGGCGATTTAACAGGTCAGCAGGTCAACATTGGTATTTAGTGTCGTTCTATACATTTGTGACAGAAACAACGACCGTTAGACAGAGCTTAGTCAAAAAGTTTCAGAAAAATAAAATACAAAATATGAATACTATATGTCTGTATATTAGAAATGTGTATATCAGTGTTATTTGTTTTTGTTTTTGACATTAAGGACTAAACTTGTGAGGACAATTTCTCACACATATTTTATACATAGAATAAACACGATTTTAATCTCTGCTGCAACAAGAACATTTGTTTATTTTTATAAAGAATCTCATTATTTATCAATAAACGTAGTACACTTAAGCACATACACAAATGTATGGTATAACAGATACAGTTATGTATTATATGCAGTCGCCATGTAAATTAGACGTGGAGAACATTGCCAATTCACAAAGCAATGACACAGACTTCAAACTATAGCATGGACGTGTATACTATTTATTCTAAACGTGCAATCAGATATATTTTATAGCTGCTATTGATATATGCCACTGACATCGTTTAAATCTTACAGTCATATTTAGCGGTAGACGTTTTGGTTTCGTATTTCTAGATTTCCCAACACCCTCTATGTTCAGATACAAATATAGGAAATATATATCGTATTAAGTATAAACCAATACATAAGTTAGACAATCCAATGGCATGCAAAACAAAGTAGACATGAATTTAGTCTTGGTTGTGTTTGTGTTGTAATTCATCTCGATATATTTAAAATATACATTTAATGTACCCGGTGTTTGTACTATTTATAACATGGATGGGTTTTCCATTTCCGTACTGCTTATATACAATATACTTTATATCGGATATAAATATAACCCTCTGGTGATTTTCAAATTGTTGACAAACAGGTTAGCGCTGGTATTATTTGTCGTTTTATAAAACTGCATCAGGTTACGTCTATATAAGAAAACGTCAACAGACGTAACAGCATAACAGTCCAGCATACAGCTGTTTCAGAACAAATTTGAAATATTACGACTTACGTCTGTGTCTGTATGTTAGACACATGCGTATCAGTGTTCTTTTTTTATTTCAATGATTGAACTTTTGAGAGCCGTTTCTCACAAATATTTAATGCGAGGAATAAACACGGTGTAATTTTAATTTTTAGACTTCTCTGCCGAAACACTTAGTTGTTTATTTCGTATTAACAATTCTATCATTTATCAGAGTACCTTAGTAAACTTAAGTAAATACTTCATTGTAAAATATAACAGATGCATATTTACATACCGACTGCAATTTCCTTCATTGCAGATATACAGAGTGATTGTTTTTTGTTTTTTTTTTGCTTCAGTAATACGAGTCACGTGATATAAGTATTAACCGCTTTACGTTTGGCGTATGAATACATGAAATGAACACTGAAACGACAACAACATATAAGCAACAAATGATACGATAAAATTGTTTATTTTCTTTCTAAAATCCATACATTGCAAAAACAAAACGGAGAAAAAAACACAGGGGAAAATTCTGATCTACAATAGTAGATCTATTGTATATATTTACAACATATGACGATATTTAAGCCTCGTACATATACAGCACAGCTCGATATCTGGGTCACAATCTAGGTCACATTGTTATAAGCAAGTGACGTCAATTTTGTCGTCCGTTGGGTATTTTCACAACTTGTGACAAAAGTTTTCATCATGTCCGACTACATCAGCGATTTACAATGCCTACTTTTGATGAACTCTTTTTCAATGACTGCGACGATGACAATAATGAAGTTGATTCAGAATCTGAGTCCTACGAGTCACCGTCATTACCACCATGAATGAGACAGGATATGAGGCACGGCAAATCATGTTTATGTACGGCCACAGGAGTGAAACTTCACTTCGCAGTTACAACAGTAACTTGTCTGTGGAACAGAAGAAAAAAGTGATCGCAACTCACTATGTCTACACCAGATATTAATTCACCATGTCAATCGGCCCCTTCGTCCCTGGCTACATCTGAGGCCCATATATTTCTCTCACAGGTTGCAAAACCTACAAGTAGAGGCAGCAGAAATGACAGCTTCCTCAGTAATGACATTTCTAAAAACTGTTCATTTAATTTTAACAGTTCTTGTTAGTTTTAAAATCATATACTAAATGTAGATCTAGTCTGTCAGTGACAATGTGTAATTGACAGTTAATGATCATAACTGTCTTTTAACTTCTTTTCAGGTTAATACTCAGTAATTACCTTGAAAACAAAATAAAAGTTCGTTATTTCACAAAATTTGTATTTTTCATATTTCATGCAATAGATTTGAATGATTTGTTAGTAGGTTCTACTGGCCATCATTTTAGCAACTCGTTTTATTTTACCCGACATTTTGGGGTTTCTCAGAGAAATAATCAGAACAATGTCTTGTGCAGGAAAGTCAAAAGAATCTATAAAAGTATACACGTGTTTGCACGGTTCACACAAGTTTAATACAGTTGGCGATAAAATGGACCAGTTATGAGAATGATTGCAAATAATAAGGAAGCGCCGAGTAAAATTCACAGCCACAAGCACTTGTTTCTATCAATGGGGGTGTTAATCTAATACAGCACGTAGTCCTCGCCCCACGTTGATAGAAACAAAATCCTGTGGTAAAATTTGAGAATTTTATATGTCCTAGCGTTTCCACTGAAATTAGCTTACAATACTTACTTTGTTAAATAACAGTCAGTTGCAGTGACTGAGCCAGACGACAATTCCCAGATGATCGGGAAACGATAAATAGTGCTACTTTCAGTCGGCACGAACGGATATTAGCTGCCAATCTTATCGTAAGTCACACTGAAACTTAATGTGGTATAATCCTCTGTTAAGATATAGAATTGTAACGGAAATTCGTTGTAAACTATTAAATCAATGAGATTGATCTCGTCACCATTATCCGAGTAGACGGCAAAGCACTTATGATATATTTACCCTCCGCCACAAAGAGCTCGAATATTAATTAAGATGATTAAAGTCCAAGAATAGATATTCAAGAATTGTTATTTCAGTAGTTTTTTTTCAAAATGATATAATAAAATAAATTAACCCTGATTTTCGATTAGTATTTGCGGTCAGATATAAATATAAAGATTGTTTTTCATTTTTTTTTTACTTTACCGGAATGTAATGGCAATGCATTATGGAAAAAAATTCAAAGTGTAGCACTTCGTTCTGCCCAGAATTTGTTCCATAATGCATTGCCATTACATTCGGCTGAAGTAAAAAAAAAAAGAAAACAATCCTTAAATGTATACATTATTCGGAGTAGTCATGCAACCAAAGTACACATTTTACACCGTTCGTTTGCATCTGCGTTACTTTTACCAGCTCTATATGGAAACGCCCTTCACTAAACACGATAGTGAATTACGTCAAATCGGTGTTTGATAATAAAACTTGTTTGTATACTATTTAAGTTGATTGTATTTCCTTTATATATTTTATTAAACAGTATATACCCCTATCTGTACCCGTATGTTAATTTCCTGGCGTTTGTTATACTTCAATAGAATAGTGAATTACTCATCCAATTATTCATGAGTTACATTGTAATTTCTTTCAAACGTAATCCATTCCAATCCCCTGGAAATAAGTAAATAATTTTGAAAAACTTGGGGAAACTAATAAATTTTCTGTTTGTTGATTTACACTCCGCTCAAAAGTTTACATTTGTATGGAGATGTCACCAGCTGAAAGTGAAATACTGCGTCTGTTGACCTGTGCTATGGACTGATGCCAATGCAGTGAGGCTTCTGTTATGTTTCCGCAGCACAGACTCTCGCTTTTAAGCCTCTGCCAAGACCCGTGTGTATTTAGTGTGTAAATGGCTTGAAGAAGATACGAGTCACAGCCAGTTTTCACGTCTTTTGTATGACATGGTCCGCGAATTAAACTCGGTGATATAGCATATTTGGAATCGCCCATGTACTTTCCATTTAAATGTTATTTTGTATAATATATTGAATTCCTGGTATAAATATAATTTTCAAATTGTCAAACATGTTCACACTTATGTATACACTGTTTTAAACGTAGCAGAATTATATTCAATTATACACACTATATAAAAAGGATGCTATGAAACTCCTAAATGCATTGTGCAATGGCTAACATTGAAATCGCACAACTGAATATGATAAGTGCGGTTGGTATCGTAAACAAATAAAATGTGAGCCATAATGTGAGGTTGGAAAACATATAAAGTTGTTTAATAAACCTAGGATTTGAAGGCGAACATAATATGACGATTAATTCAGAAATAGGTTTATACTTCCTGAAGGCGGATATAACATGAGGATTTTTTAGGATATAAAGCGAACATTCCCTGAGAGAGGATATATATTAACGATTTTGCAATAAAATGCGAACATTATGTGATGACGGACAAAACATGGTATGCAGACAGGAAGAGGGGCGACAGACAAAGATGGCTCTCTACTTCTTGCTCTATTACCAAAGTGATATGTTACCGCTGTGCATTTACAAAGAGCATAAATAATTCAACGGGAAATATTAATATTTATAGATGGAATGTGCTTTCCGTTTAAATGTTGTTTCAGTGTGTTATCTTGAATGCCTGATATAAATATAACCCATTGGCAATTTTCAATTTGACACACATGTGGAAGATTATTTCCATTGTATATTCTGTAAAAATATATGGTATGAGTGTTAGCGTACAGGTGGATAAACATAAGTCAAAAATAGTCAAAGGGTTGTAAAATATTTATTTGGAAAAAGAAATCATGACGTTTTACTCAAGTGTTTAGATAATATTAATATCTGAAATGTGTGGAAACTTTTAAGGACTCTCTCACAAAAAATGGTACTCAAGGCATAGTCCAGATCTGCGTCTAAAGTTCTAAACTGCTTTACAGAAGTGAGTATAGTTCTTCTTACATCTACTTTGTTTCGTTCTGCTATACTTTGGTGCAGTTCCTGTAAATTAATCTGTTTGCATTGGGGTACACACACCGAAAGCGCTATTTATTAGTAGACAATGTACGTTTAAAAACATACCACAATCAAACTAATATATAGATGCATGTCATTTCATCTGATCTAAGCGATGCCTTCGCCGTATCATAAACAATGACTTCATGAATAGATAGCAACATTACTATTGAATATTGTACCATTGATGCCTGTTGACTTCATTGTTTTGCTGTATGTTAACAATCCTTTGTGTCAATGTATATATCTACATTACAATTGTACGTTTGTGTATGTTTCCAGTTGACTGCCTGTCATATATATCTCCTCTGTACCCGTGCTTTTACTTTAAGTATGCAATGTTTGTTATATTCTAATCCTAAGACTGCAAAGCTAATTTAGACATTCAAGAACCTTCTTGCAACTTCATTTAGACATTATCATGCTGTTCCTAATGAACAATATAACGGTTTCTGGTCATCGGATTGAATTCTTTATTTGAAATAATTGTATTGTGAAATCATTGACACCATAACAATTAATTATACAACATTTTTTTTTAATATTTGTTTGCACAATGTGTTTAAAATGGATTATGTGTGCTTGGTAATTTGTGGGTATAAATAATGAGGCATTTAAGTTTTGTCAAAGTATTATGAGAAGCAGCAGATGGAAATTACATTTAAACATTTAACTGAATCATCGCAAATGCATATTTACCAATTTAGTAATGTCCGACAATATGCTGATCTATCCCGTATTGTTAACTGTAGATACAAATCCAACAGTTTGTTCGTTTTGTTTCGTTCAATTTCGTCGGTATTAATTGTATTCCCAATGCTCTTTATATTAGGACAGATCACAAACAAGTTCCCAGGCAATAACTGTATCCATAAAATCCATAAATATCACATATCCTATTCAGATACGTACGCAACATAAATTACATCTGAATATTTTGAAGGAAGCATACTTTGACCGGACTTGTAAATGGCATCTCCAAAATATTTAAGATATCATTACTTGAGGGGGAATTCTTCAGATGTAACATTAATCCAGTAGAGAATATACATAAATTGTGAAAAATGAAATTGGGAAATAAATATCCTTACTAACATAGACAGATTTGGATTTTAAAATGTCTGTATTTTGTTTAGGATATTACTATTAAGCAAAATATTAGTCATTATCCGTTTCTTTTATACTGACTCAAGCTTTATTCTCTTAAATTATTCATAATCAGTTTATCATGACACATGTTCCATCTATGACTTTTCAGACGTTTGTATTCGTCAGATTTTGCACCCGCGTTGTATTTTGTCTCACGATCTTTTCCTCTGCTGTTACTTTGGTATCTGTTGTGTCTACAGCACTGATCTTATAGTGCAAAAACTTTTCAAACCTATGACATGTTATTTAAATGAGACTTGGAGAACTTTAACAATTCACAAAACAATGATTTAAAGTATAGTATGAACTTGTATACTATTTATTCTAAACGTGCAATATTGTATATTATATAGCTGCTATTGATATATGCCACTGACATCGTTTACATTTTACAGGCATATTTAGCGGTAGATGTTTTGGGTTGGATTGAACATATCAGCATAACAGTCCTGCATAACTTTAAATATGACTATACGACGGACAGAATAATCCCTATAAATCGTTATGACTTACGGGTGACACGTTGTGTCTATACATGTAAAAGGATTATTTCCTGATTTTCGCTGCAATTCATCTCCTGCTTTTTGCGTATTTCTAGTTTTCGCAACACTCTCTTTGTTAAGATACAAATATAGGCAATATATCGCACACTAAATATGAATCAATACATTTATAACCACTAGGTGGACCGTTTGAGTCCCCGAGGGTATACATAAACCTAGTACCTGGTATTTCGGTACCAGCTGTTCATCTTATACTAAAGTAATATTTGGTACTGTTAACACCATTTAAACTCGAAAATTGTCTAAAGTTAAGATAGTCATTTTTTTTAAAAAAGTAGTTACTCTTAAACGGATTTCGGCTATACTTTTAGAGATATTATTTGATCTTGTATGACACCACTTTATCTTTAGAAAATACACATACTTTTCAAATTGGAGCTCAACTGATGAAGTCTAATTGACAAAAACGATATCGTCTTGGGCATTATAACCTCATGATCTTACTTTTTGTTGATTTACATTCCGCCAAAAAGTTTTCATTTGTATGGAGATGTCACTAGCTTAAAGTGAAATACTGTATCTAGTGATCTGTGCTATGGACTGATGTCAATCCAGTGAGTCTTTTGTTACGTTTCACGCTTTCCGCATTACAGAACCGGGCTTTAAAGGATCTCCGAAGACCCGTGAATTTTGTGTGTACAGCGCTTGGAGAAGATAAAGGTCACAACCATTTTAAAAGTATGACATGGTCCGGGAAATAAACCCGGTGTCATAGGATAAATTGATGACCACTCTACTTTCCAGATAAATGTTATTTGATATATTATATTGAATACCCGATATAGGTTTTTATATTGCCAAATCTGTTAATATGCTTATGTGTACATTGATTTAAAAGTAGCTAAAAAGATATTCAGTTATTTAGAACGCGTTACAAACCGCAAAGAAGGAAGTTTTAAAACTATTGAATGTATTGCGCAATGATTAACTTTGACAACGCACAGCTGAATACAATAATTGTGGTGAATATCGTAAACAAATAAAATGACATCCATATTGTAGAGAATGTCGAACATAAAAAATATGTTAAACGAAACTATGATTTGAATTCGGACATAATGTGACGATTACTTCAAAGGTAGGTTTACATTTCGTAAAGGCGGAAATAATATCACAATTAATTCAAAGGTAGGATTACATTTCGTAAAGGCGGACATAATATGACGATTAATTCAAAGGTAGGTTTACATTTCGTAAAGACGGGCATAATGTTGCGATTAAGTCAAAGGTAGGTTTATATTTTGTAAAGGCGGACATGTGTGTGTGATGATATGAGGCTTCTCTTGCACTTTGCACTCGTTGACCCCAAACCCCCCTAAAACCAGCTAAAAATAGTCAAAACGGGGAAATTCCCCCTTACCCGTCCACCGCCGCCGCCACCACTGGTCTATTGATAATCGCGAGTTCCGATCGTTTCTCGCCGACCGCGGTCTGACGTCTATGTCATTTCGGGGTAATTTTGATCATCGTTTAAAGAAAAAGCATTATACCTAAAAAGCAATGAACTTCTTGAGAGGTATAAAACGTTTATACAATACCGGTAAATGGGGGTACAAGAAAGTCACCGAAACCGTTTGGGACTACGTGACGGGCTCGTCGACGGAAGAGCAGACGAGAGATGTCGTCAGGCGCAAGTTACGACGGACGTTGAAGGACGAACTCGGGGACGCTTCTTCCGAGATGCAACGCAAGAGAATTAGATCTCAATATAAAAAAATTCTACAGGATGATTTTCCCCAAGGCGTTACCCGGGTTGAAGAAAAACGAAACGTCAGACGTAAGTTACTACGGACGTTGAAGGACGAACTCGGGGACGCTTTTTCCCGAGATGCAACGCAATAGAATTAGATCTAAATATAAAAAAAATTCTACAGGAGGATCTTCCCCAAGGCGTTACCCGGGTTGAAGAAAAGCGAAACGTCAGACGCAAGTTGCTACGGACGTTGAACGAAGAACTTGGGGAAGGCGTCGTCCAAATCGATCGAAAACGAAGGCGACGCCGCCGCTACCACTAGCCTATTGATAATTGCGAGTTCCGATCGTTTCTCCCATTATGACATTAAATAAAAATGTCTATGACCTAAGAAATTCTTAACAGACATAAAAAAGAAGAAGATGGGAGAAAAAATATGTACCGTCAGCGTCAAACGATTTGACATAAATAAGATGACGATACGACCGCCAAGTAAAGGGAAAAACGGTTATTTTCTCAAAATCATGTATCAGTATTCCGAAGATGAGTGTCAACCTCTCAGACTGAAAACCCCGGTTTTGTTTTCGTACGGAATTAATGCGACTTATAAACCGTCTTACACATTACCGTTAAAATTATCTGAGGATGAAGACAAGGATTTCAAGAAGGTGTTAGATGGAATAGAGCTTGCAGTCTTCGTGGAAGCTATGAATCAACAACACAAACATTTCAGTAAACGGAAGGATGTCGAGGAGTTTCATATACTGAAAGGAGATGGTGGAAATATGATTTACCCTAAACTACGAGTGAAAGATAAAAAGATCGTCACTAAATTCAGGATGGATAAAGAAGTCTTAAATCCTAAGGATTATATCGGGCAATATTGCAAGGTGAACACCGTATTGACATTCGACTACGCTTTCGTAGGATCTCAAAACCAATCCATCGGGATGTTTGCAGGTCCCGTCGTAGTCGACAAGATCGAAACGAATGATGAAAGAGAAGAGTTGTCGGACATAGAGGAATCGGACGATGAAGACGTTTAAAAAAATCTAGACTTTCTAATAAATAAAATATTTTTATTAGAAAATCATGTCTCTGGAAAAGATGTTCAAGAGCGTGGGATTCACCGTTGAAGACGTGACGGTGTGTATGATGCCTCGTTCGAGTCGACGTTCCGACTTTTGTCCTCATCCCACTCTCCCCGAGTCCATTTTCTGTTGGCGACATCACAGAAAGATGGAGAATCGCGAGTTCGAACCCTTGAAATTGTGCGAGTCGTGTAGGTCCTGGATGTCCGACGCGTGTCTCCACAGGATGTGTCCGACCTGCGACCGCCGCAGGCAGCGCGGACGATACTTTTATCTGAAATATAAGAAGAAAAAAGTAATTTAAATGAATATCCGTTAAGAAAACTCTGAAAGTCATAAAAAAGATGATAAGGCTACAGAAGTTATGCGTTCGCACCATAGACGAGAATAATCTGATGCCCGACGACGCGCCGAAAACTCTCCAGAGGATATATCGCGAGGAGCTCGAACAAGATCATCAATGGTTATTACATTTCCTAAATTGGAACGACGAAAAAAGAAGATTACCCCTCCGCAAGAATTGTTGGGAGTTATTCCGCGTTCTCGGAGGAGAAGACGATTGGGACGACGACACCTATTGGCGGAACAAACTCTACTGGATTCGTCATTTTCGAAACGAGACGTACGAAGCCGATCGGGATTACTTCAACGAATACTATCACGGATGTTATACGAAGATGACGGGAATCGACGAACCTTACTCCGACGAAAACGACTGGTATAACAAATGTCACTCGCATTGTTATAATCGCAATTTTCAGAAGGACGAAGCCTGGGTGAACGAAACCGATTGGCGGCGGGCATCGGCGGTCACCGATCCGTCGCGGGATCCCTCCCTCCACAACTTCAACGTGAGGTTGCGGAAGGCTTACGTTGACGAAGTGAAATCCTACAACTTCAACGTGAAGGCTTGGCAGACCTACGTTGACAAAGTGGATTCCCGCGCGTCGTGGGATCCCAAAATCAATTGGTTTAATAAATGCTGTTGGTTTTATTCCAACGAGGAAAATCAAGAGGACAACGAGTGGGACCCCGACGTGAATTGGACCCGGAATATTTTACATGTATGGTGGTATTTATAGATTATAAAACTCTCTCTTTTTTAAAAAAAATTATATATCGATATAAAAAATTTTTATTATTCGACGAACGCGTAGTCCGTCGGTTGCTCGGTCCGCAAGATGAGTTTGGAGTGTTTGCGTTGCGACAGGTCGTGTTTGAGTCGTTTCCGTTCCTCTTCGGGCACGACGTCGTTTTCATCCAGGCATTCGTTGAAACTGAATTTGTCTTTGGTGAAGAAGAGCGCCACCTACTTGATCTGGGATCTAAAGTCTTTGGACGCGCTGTTGTATCTCTGCGACAGGATCCCGACGGATTGATTGGCGTGCCGGCCCGAAAACGCCAGCATGGACAGGGCGTCCGCCTTCTTCTTGATCTGCTTGGTGGCCGAGCAGTCGTCGATGATGTACAGCGTGGGCGTGCCCTTGTACAGGCCGTAAAAGTGTTTCAACAAGTCCTGCAGCAATTCTTCGCCGCTCTCGGAGACGGGATTGACGATGACGACGCGTTTGTCTTTGGGATGTTTGACGTCTTCTCCTATCCATTTTCTCGATTTGTACGCTCGGTTGAAGTCGATGGAGGGGCACAGGATGACGATGTGATCGAAGACGTCTCTGTATTCGTCTTCCAGCAGATCGAGAACGAATTCCGTCTTCCCGCATCCGGTGGCGCCCACGATCATGGCGGCGTGAGGATCTCGCATGAACATTTTTTCTTATGTGATTTTAATTTTTCTTAATAGACGACTCCCGTGAAACGCCCGTCCTTCATGTTGATCTGTCCGTCCTTGACGACGAAGATGTAAACGTCCACGGGATCGGTGTCGGTTTCGGGCGTTTTTCTCGATGCGCACGGAAACGCCTTCGCTGATGTTTTGTAACTTGCGTCCCGTTCCGTGGAGGTGGTTTTCGGGCGTCGTTCTCAAGTCCAACCAGAGTGCGTAATGGTCTTTGAGATAGTTTCCCAGACTCACGTTGGTCAGCTCGAGTTCCTTGACGACCGTTTCGGTGACGTTTTCGCGATTCAACGAGAAATACTTTTTAATCTCGTCGAACTGGTGATGCGGTCTCATGCCGTCCGAGAAGAGTTGGTTCGTCTGACCCTCGATGGTCATTTCCACTTTGGTGATTATCGGATTATAAAATTTCTCGGGATCCTTGACGGAAATGTCTTTGAAGAGGAACAGGATGCCCGCGAGTGACTTGGCGGGAGTGTTGATCTGACAGTTGAGGTCGCTATCCGATTTACTGATCGTCTCCTGGCGATAGCGCATGATCTTGTTGAAGAGATAGGTGTGTGGACCCGCGTACTTTTGCCTGATGCTGCGAGCGAGATTATCGTCGGTGATCTTCTCGAACTCCAACGAGATGTTAGTGACCTTGTAACTTACCGTTTTATTGGCGTCGTCCGAGTCCGTCGAGACGACGTGTTTGGCGTCGTTTAAACGTCAGCATGTATTCCAAACGATCTTGTAACCCCGCTTGATAAAAGGGTTCGCTCGTCTCCAAGATTTCGAAGTCCAAGGGAATGCAAAAGCGATTCCCGAACGTCGCGGCGATTTCGTACTCTTCGCTGGTGTTTCGGGGTATGGCGTAACCGATGGGTTTGGCCCTTATTTGGTTGAGATCTCGAGTCTATATCCCCTGAAAGGCCATGTTACGTCGTTCCACCTTCCAGAGATCGTTGTAGACGAAGAATTTATCGGCGTCGTCGATGCTCTGAACGGTGTTCCCCGAGATCTTCACCTCGATCTTCTTGACGATGTTACGCCCCAGATTATTATAAACGCCCGTTTTGGCGAGATCGCCGCCCTCCACGGCGACTGCTATGTCGAAGCACAGTTTCGCGGTGCGAGGGACGATGACGTCGTCCTCGCTCAGATTGGGAAAGCGAACCGTCAACGTTTGGTTTTCTTCGATTCTCGACGGATTGTGGGACACGGTGACCGTTTGGCGTTTGCCCTTCACGCCCGAAGGGCGTGCGCAATTTCCTATTGGGATCGAGAAGGTGTCCGTAATTCATCATCTTTTTTTTCTATTACGTAATAAAAAAAATTAAAAGCGTTTATATAAAAAATATGGCGGAACCGGTTACATTCGATAATCCGACGTTCGGCGACGATGATGTTGTTGATGATAATAACGATGGTGATCAAGGTACCGTCGAACAACCACCCGCGGATGAAAATACACCCTTGCTGGAGGATGTTAATTTACCAGAAGTTCCCATCACACCTCAAGGAGATCAACTCGGACGTTTAAACACCGAACGTCTCGTGGCCCAATGGAAAAAAGCCACGGGGGCTGACCCCGATAAAAACTTAAACTTTACATCCAAGGGGAAGTATTCGCTCTATGTCGAGTGGGATGGGGAAGGAGATTTTATTAAACGATCAACGTAATCCTAAGAAATTTATAAAAGCGTACACGTTAAAAAATAAAGGAGGTATAAATCTCGTTAGAGCGCATGGGTTTAAACACACCAGTTTACCGAAACCAAAAAGGTAAGGACGGTAGCCCGCAATGCTAATAGCGTTTTAGAACAGGTGGAAATGACCACTTTGAATAACGACGAAACGCGAGTGAAACGATTAGACGACGGCGTAACCAGACTATCCGATAGTATACACGATCTCGCCGACGAAGTGACGCAGACGGACGGCTTGCCCATGCGAGAACTGTTGGGGTTAGACAGAGTCTGCGAACCATTCGCGGGACTCTGCGCGTCCAAGAAGCCAAGAGAGTGGAGTTGGAACGCACGCTGTCGCAGTGGCGGGAAGATCTGGAAAGGAATCCCGACGATCGGGAACGCATCGAGAGGGAGATCGCCAAGACGCGAGGCGAATTGGACGCCGCGAACGAGAGTATAGACGTGCTCAAGGGACGTCTGAAGTCGCAACTGACCGCCATCAAAGAATCGATCGCGAGGTTATTGGACGATAATCTTCCGTTGCGAGAGCGGATCGCCAATCTGTTCAGGGAACAGGGCATCACCATCTTCAGCATCCTGACGGCGATCGGCATGACGATAGGATTCCTGGTCGAATTGCTCCTTCCTGGAACGAGTCCCCCTCCACTCCTTTCTCCTCCACCTAAACCTCCTTCGGGGGAGGGAGGAGCGAAGGAATGGATCAAGAAACAGCTGGGACGCGATCGGTAAATTGCTCGCGAGACTGGCCGGTAAATTGGGCGAAGCGTTGCCGGGCATCTTGGGCGCCGTCGTGTCCTGGATCCTGTCGACGCTCGGCAAGACGGCGATGTGGCTGGGAGAACACCTGTGGGTGTTGGGCATGATCGTCGTCGGCTGGTTGTTAACCAAACTCGACGAAGACCAGAAAAGAAAGTAACGATAGGACCAAGACGGCCGTCTTCTGATCCTCGTGATCGTCCGACGCGGCGATCTCTACGGGAGGAGGGGGTTTAACGGGCGGCGGCGACTCCGCGACGGGCGCCGGCGTCTCGATCTGCGGCGTCAGCGTCTTGGCGTTCAGATTTACATTCGTTCCCGTCGTCGCGGTGTCGGGAGCGACCACGATCTCGTTGTTGTAGCCTGCGACGTTCCGGCCGATCTTCAGTTCCATGTCGCTGGGCATCATGTACAGCCCGGGATGGACGACGTAATCCAGTTTGGAATTGGCGTACTTCAGACAATCCTCGTACCTGGCGATGTCGGCGGGTAAGTCGACGGGACGATCGATGGCGTCCCCGACGTTGGCCAGGAACTGTTTCTGCGCGTCTAGCGAGACGACGGAAGACCTCGTCTCTCCCTGCGCGCCCAGGATCGCCCAGACGAAGACGCGAATGGACGCGTCCAATCGCGCCAGTCCCGGACGCGTGAACCCCTTCGATTTATCCATGATGAACGTGGACCACTTCTCGTCGTATTTCCCGAAGAAGGTGCCCTCGATCTTCCAGTCCGTCGTGACGGGAACGTCGAATTCCCGACAGAGTCTCCGATACGCTCCCTTGTCGATGTTGTTCGCGAAGTGGTCGAAGGACGGATCGGAGGGGAGGGGGACCGCCATCTCTTGCAGCAAGCGTCGGATCTGATAGTAGACGTGGAACCGGAAGAACGACTCGGACAGCGCGTCGCCGTTCCCAGCATCCAACGTCACGCCGCCGCACCCGGTCCGTGGCGCACCAGACGGGCGAAATTCAACTGGTTCTGCCAGAACCCCTCGACGGGATGCCGGCGCCAGCGGTCCAGCGTGGTCTTGAAGTCCGCCGAGAGACCCGCCAGGACGTCGGCTTTCCCGTATCGTATTTTGAACAGGTCGAGCAGGGCCTTCTCGTCCGACGCCACGTCCGCCATTGGATGGGGATTCGCGTAGGCCGTGACGTCGAAGACGTCCTCGAACGACGCTCGAAACTTCGTCTCTTCGTTGACGTAGACGTCGAACGAATGGAGATCGAGATTCTTCTTGTACTCGTAGACGTTCATTTTATATAAAACCGTCTTTTATATAAAAACAGCAATGTATTATCTAGTGACTGAAGTCGGAAAACCCGTCAGACTGTCGCGGTACATCGATAACGCCCACGGCGGGTGGTGCGTGGGCGTCAAATCCTTCGCCTCTACAACGGGTTGTACAACGTCAAGAAAGACGTGGAGATACGGTACGCCAAGAGGGGGGACAGAACCAAAGTCCAGAGCGTGCACGCCGGATCGTACACCTTCACCGACCTGCGACGACTCCTCGCCAAATACTTCGACAAGGTGTTCCTGGACAAGACCACCATGAGATTGAGAATCGACGGGTCGGGCAACACGGCGGTGATGCTTCCGCCGGAAATCGGCAAGATTCTCGGCATTCGCGCGGACACGCCTCTCGGCGGGACCATCTTGGCGAGCCGCAGCATCGACCTGCAGCCGGTGGAACTCCTCAACGTCCACCTCGACGAGTTGGAGGAGGGGATGAGAGACGGCGAGGCGAAGGACATCCTCGCGTCCCTGCCCTGCCCCGACGTCAAATTTTCCGAGTTGTACGAAAAAGATTTCGAACGTCCCGCGTTCCTGCCGCTGAGACGCGATCGCATCTCGGAAGTGACGATCCGTCTCGAGGACGAAGACGGCGAACCCGTCGACAATCACGGTCATTCCGTTCACGTTCTATTGGAATTTAAGAAATTCTAGAAGAAAAAAATAACGATGTCTAGAACGGGATTCTATTGGGAAGACGTGGAAAGGGAAGAACTGGTCGAGGACCTGAACGAGAGACTTCTCAAAGACCTCGACGACGCCAAAGAGGAGATCACCGCGTTGGCCAAAAGCCGCCGCATCATGAACACCTTCCAATTCGAAGTGAACAAAAACGGCAGACTCCGACCCCAATTGGGCGTCAAGATGTTGTTCGACGGTCACGTCATCCGCCTGGGTATCTTGGGCGCGAACTGGACGTGACGCTGGTGCTGAACGACGTGGAATACAGGACCTTCAGGACCAAGGCCGGCGAGATCGTCCCGCTGAATCCGCCGTTCCGAGTGACGGCGGGCGACGTCCTCAACTTCGCCGTGAACAAGGGCTCGAAATCGGGCTCCGTCAACGGAGTCGTCGTTCTCGACATATAAAAAATTTTCAATTTAAAAAGATGAGTTTCGATAAAGTGTACCCGACGTTGGAAGCCGATGCGCAAGAGTATCGTCTCCGACGGATCGGCGAGATTGAGCAGACGTTCAGGCGAGAGATCGAGACGCGGAAGAGCGTGCACAAGAAGTACAAGCGTCTCATCAACACCGCGGACGGGGTGGACGGCACGCTGATCGCGGGGAGTATGGTCTTCGTCGGCCTCGGGTTCGCCGTGCCCATCGCGGGCTTGCCCCTGCAAATCGTGGCCTTGACCGTGGGGTCCGTGGGATTGACTTTGAAGGGGATCCGACGCCTGCTGTTGAAGAAATCCGAGAAGCATCTCAAGATCGTCAAAACTGGCGAGAGAGCAAACTGAATTCTGTCGCGGATCTGGTGAGTCGCGCGCTGGAGGACGGAAGATCACGGCGGAGGAATTCGCCACCGTGTCGCACGAACTGACCAAGTACCGCGAGATGAAGGACAAGCTGTACGCCAAATACAAAACCGACGACGGGGTTAAAAAAGTCTCCGAACAAGAGACGAACGATCTGCGCGAGCAGCTGCGGGGCCCTTCTCGGCGAGAAATCGTCTTTCTCGTTAAATTGTAGCATTATAAAACGATGAAACGAGTCGCCGAAGTCTTGGTCTGGGCACTGCTGGGCCTTCGTGGCCATGAGTTCCCTCTATTCGTCCTCTTCTTGACCATGTGCGTCTTGCGCCTGGAACGACATCGTCGCACGGAACGCGCCTTGAGAAGACTGTTGCATGCTTTATAAAAAATTATAGTTTTTATAAAAATGAACGTGAACGAGATACTAACGACTACGGTCGAGACGACGGTCGACGAGTCGATCAGGGATAGGTTATCATCCATCGTAGGATCGGGACGATCGCGGCACTTCCTGGGGAAAGAGGTGACGGTCGCCGATCTGAACAAGATGAACGACAAGGAACTGGACAATCTAAATCGTCTACTCAACGCGCGACTCGGCATGCGCATGAGTAAATCCATCGCCAACTCCATCATCACGCTGTACGCCCAGAGTCTGAAATATTTCTTCGACGTGAAGAACGAGCCGAAACTGATCGAAGAACTGAACGAAGATCCCTTCCTGGACGCGGCCATCGGCGAAGCGTGCTGCAGCCTGTTCCACCACTTCGGTTCCTACCTGGCCCCCATCAGTCTCGCCGCCACGTCCAGTCGCTATATAACGGGATTAAAAAAATCGGAGGGAATAGAAAAAGGTGATGAATCCGCAAGAACTAATGGAGAAACAAAAGAACCCGAAACGTCAAGAAGCGGGGAAGAAGGGAGCGCAAAAGAGGTGGAGCCGTAAAGATTACAAGAATGCCAACGCTAATGGCAAGGATGGCAATGCTAATGGCCAAGATGGCAATGCTAATGGCAATGCTAATGGCCAGGATGGCAATGCTAATGGCCAGGATGTTTGGAAATGGGTAGCGGTCGTCGGCGGACTCGCGGTCGCCGGAGTGGTGGTGTTGTACAGGAAAAAACAACCGTCGCCATCGACACCACCATCCCCGCCACCACCACCAGAACCTAAAAAAGAAGAAGGACCCAATCCCCACGAAATGTATTAAATAAAAATCTTTCGCTATTTAAAATGTGTACCAAACTGAAAACGTTTCAGGACACGGGGATGTTGATGATGTCTTGTGGGGCTGGAATCTTCAGCATAAGTGTATTCATTGAGTTGTGTAGAAACATGATGAAAGAAGAACCGCTAGAAGAAACGACGAAGCCCTGGCGTCCGAAAAAATAAGACTCAAAATGTATTAAATAAAAATCTTTTTTTATAATAAAAATATGAGTGAAAAGGATTTGGTTAACACCGCGTATCACGCGGCCGTCGTGACGGGAATCGCCACGTTGTATGCGCAACTTTCCAAGAAGTTCTTCAAGACGGCCGCCCCCAAGCTGGATTTAGATCCGAAGGATCTCGGGATGGTCTTCGTCGACTACGTCATGGCCGAGTACACCAAAGACATGCTGGTCAAGAAGGGCGTCATTCCCGCCGATATCATGAAATAAACTTTAAAAACTTTAATTAAAATGGCAACGATCGGAATGATGTTAGGAGGGGCGTTAGTCAACGCCTTCGCCTTCTCGGGATCCAACTTCTTATTCTCGAATCACGGCGAGCAAAAGAGGCACGACGTGGCGATGGAACAACTGACCGAGGCTCGAGATCGGTGGAATCGCGAACGCACGAAACGATTGGATTTCGTCAACGAGAGGCGGCAGAAGGAAGGTCACGCCCTCTACACCTACAAGGAAGTGGACGCCGCCATGCGACTCTACTCGCAGATGACGGAAGACGCGGCGTTACCGCCCGAACCGAAGTTGAGCGATTTCTATCAACCCTCGGAAGAACAGAAAGACAGGGAACTCCTCTTCGTGATCGCGGGAACGGGACTCGTGTTCTACGGCGTTAAAAAATTCATGACTTAAAAAAAACGATGGAAGAGATCTATTACAGTCCCAAGGGGTACTGGAAGGGATGGACCGCCGTCCAGAAATTGGCCAAGGCGGCTAAAGTCACCGAGAAGGAAGCCTTCGACTTCTTGAAAAAACAAGACGTCTGGCAGATCTACTTACCCGCTCCCAAGAAGATCGTGAGACCCCGATTCGAAACCGTCAGAGAAAACGACATCCACCAGGCGGATCTCCTGTACCTGCCGCACGACAAAGTGGACGGGAAGACGTACAAGTACGCGTTGACGGTGGTGGACGTGGGCACGCGGTACAAGGAGGCCGAAGCGTTGACGGCCCGAAGCAGCGAGGCCGTGGCGGAAGCCTTCGAACGCGTCTACGGACGAGGACGAGTGACGTATCCCAAGCTTCTGCAGGTCGATCCCGGGAAAGAATTCATGGGAAAGGTCCGCGCGCTCATGACGAAACACGGCGCTAAGATCAGGACGGGGAGAGTGGACGTCCATCGCGATCAGGCCATCGTCGAACGCTTCAACAAGACGTTGGGAGAACGGCTCTTCACCCATCAGTACGCCGAAGAGATGAAGATCGACAAGATGGGGAAGGGCAAGACCGCCAAGAAGGTCAACACCGAATGGGTCGATAGACTACCGGACGTCGTGAAGACGCTCAACGACGAGACGCGCGCTCCCTCAGACCCGCCGGAACATCCCGCATCCGCGCGATCGCCGATCGGTCCATTCAACAAAGTCCGATTCCTCTACCTCCCCGGAGAGGCGAACAAGGACGATACCGTGAGAAATTACCTCCCGCAGAAACGGAGGGCCACCGATCCCATCTGGTCGGTGGACAAACACGAAGTGGAACGACAGTTCAACATGCAGGGCATCGACGTCTACTATCTGAGAGACACCCCGGGTAGAAATCCCAAGACGCCGACGAGGGGATTCGTGCGCGAAGAACTGCTGATCGCTGAATGATGAGAATTTATAATGATATAGACATTATAAATTTAATCGAAAGCGCGAGTGTGAACGCGGTCCTCCCGAATGCGCAATTTAGTGTCCAGGGGATCCAACGTCGTCTTTTCCTGTCGGATCCCGTAGATGATCTGATTGAAGGATCTCAGACTGTGCATCGGATGCGACGTCCTGACGTCGTGAAAGAGAGCCTCCCTGTAATCGTGGAAGTCTATCTTATTTTTCAAGACGCATCGTCTCACGCCTTTCGCGCGCTTGGAAACGCTATCGTCATCCATCAACGTGGCGTACATCATGGGTCTCAGGCCCACGAACTCTCTGATGGGTTTCCCTCCACATTCGTCTTTGAACTTACCGATCACCTTCTTGTTCTTGTTCTTGTTCGCGGGAACGTGGGGATGATCGTCTTGGAAATTGGAAAAGTCGTACTCGTCCTCGTCTTCCAGCATGTCTTTATAAACGTCGTCCGTCCGTATCTCCGCGACTAACGAGTCCGTGTCCGTGTACAACAGATCGCAATCGACGCCGTACCTGCGTTTCAGGTGCTTGTAATACCAGCCGTACATCAGACGTTTGGACAAGTCCAAGATCGCCAGACCGCAGTAGATGGGTTTGTCTAACTTGACGGTGGTCGGTTTGAAGTGAAGAAAGACCGTGTCGTCGTTGATCTTGGTCAACCCGTCGTAAGCGGGCGAGGCGATCAACTTTTGGATCTTTTTATCTTTATCGACGGCGGAGGCGATCTTCAACTTCGTTCTGTTCCGTTTGTTTTCCATGGTCTTGCCGAAGACGGCGTTGTTCATGAGCTTGAAGAAGTCCTTCTCGAAATCGTTTTTGGCGCATTGGCGGAGACTGGTGTTCTTCTCGATGTAGCTCGCGAGCCACGGCTTTTCGTCGAACCGCAGGACGCGATGCACTCGCGTCAACTTCAGTCCCAGCTCCAGGTAGAGTTTCAGCGTCTCGTAGTGCACGACGTACTCCTTCTTATCGCGGAGATTGGGAATCAGTTTCTCGGGGCCTGCGTCGCGCATCTCGTACTCCTTCATCAGTCCCTTCTGATAATCCGACATGTCGTCGGGATCGACCTTCGTCCGCTCCGGAGCCAACGGATAATTATTGTGCGAGTCGTGCAATGCTTTCGGATACTCCAGATCGACTTCCAGGATGTAACCCTTTCCTTCCGGCGGACGGCACGGATCGGGCACGTTCTCGACCCATTCGAAGTTGCGGTAGGGCAGGGGATGAGACATGGCTTCGCTGTAGAGTGCGTTGGCGTCTAGATACATGATGTACCTAGACGGTAGCGAGGGATCGTAATCTTTCAAGTACTTGTTGTTCGCCTTGGAATGACGTTGCGGAACGTAAGTGATGCCGCCTCTAATCCCCTTTTCCACGAACATATGCATGTCGTAGTCGGTCAACAACTCCAATTTAATCCCGGACGTGAGCAGCGCCGCGTCCCAGGCCAAGCTGGGAGCCGTGTAGTAGTGAGCGGGATCCAACGCGTAGTGATTCAGAGAGATGTTGCGGAACTCTTCGAACACGTCGGCTAACAACACCGTATCCGTCTTCAGATAAAGATCGTGGTAATCGCCCATGGTCTCGCATCCGCGTTTGTTCCAGACGGTCCGAGCGTGCTCGTATTCCGTCGGAGAGATGTCGGCGTCCGACAGCGTGCTGTGGAAGGCCTCCCTGGGCGGTAGGGACGTCTCCTCGAACCTGGCGAACGAGTCCATGTACTCGTAGGGATAGACTCCCTTTCTCGTCAGGAGCGAGACGTCCTCCTCGCCGAACACGGATTTCGCGATGGGATAGTCCTTTAGATTTTTAACCAGCGTCTCCAGACCGCACGACAAAAACTGAAAACTGTCGATGAATCGCAAGGAACCGACGGAGAAGCTGATGAACTTCTCCTGATTCATCGGAATGCAGTTGACGGACTTGTCTACCTTCATCTCGGCTAATATCAAATGAGAATCGTATCCTTGCAGGTTGTGAAAGACGACGGGGATGTGCTTTGCCCTTCTCAATAACCTGTTGCACATGTTGTGCGCGGCGCCCCGAAACTCGCCGGAAACGTGGCAGTGATCTCTGACCTTGACGAGATCGTATTCCCCGGAGTTGATCTCTTTCATGATGTCGTCGATCTCGGTATTTATGACGTCGCGACGTGCCCGACCGGGCGAGTCGTTCAGTTCCCGAAAAAGTTTCTTTCTCCGAGTCCACAGAGATATATACGCGCTTAAATTCCTCGAGAATTCGTCTCCGCAGATGTGACATACCTTAGAATTTCTAAAACGTTTTTCATCCTTGTCTGTCATGCG
>BROG01001307.1:0-25000 GCA_030159075.1 Atrina japonica | reverse complement strand
AACCATCTTCTACTCAACACATGTGCTTCATCCCCTTTCAAATACAATCCTATCGGGCATGCCATCACCGGCGACGTTTCTATTGATGAAAATGAAAGCCTCGAAAATCGTATTTTAAGGGACCCTTAATACCAGGACGCCGTTTACTTTAATTGGCGTCTGGATTTCAGTTTAGTTATAGATTCTGTCTAAGTTTATGCCAAACGATGGGCCAAACATGGAGAAAAAGTACCAAACACTTTGTCTGAATGGCTAAAAGCCAAACGATGGTTGATAATGTATAGTATTCGAAAACTTAAAGGGACTATGACAACAAGTTATTCCTCTTTAGTGATCCAGAGGTAGTTACTGAACTAGATACAATATATGAACATTATGTACTGGTACTAGTAGACACATCCTCAAATAATACAATTTTTATTTGTAAAGCACATTACTATGATTGTTTATTAGAAGAGCATGGATCTGGTAATACTACACACACATGTGGCTCACTTTCAAAAGACGAGATCAAAATCACGTGTCCGTATTACGGTCATTTGATAAGCACACAACGGATGCCGATTTTGAGCTACCATATTTATATTGGATACCTAAACTTCATAAAACCCCATATAAGCAAAGATACATAGCAGGATCCAGACAATGTTCTACCAAACTTTTTTCTTTACTCCTTACCAAGATATTGACAGCCGTTAAGAAGAAACAATACTGTACAGCTGCTTATTCCAGAAGCGGTGTAATATACATATGGATACTGAAAATTCTAAACAGCTTTCAGAAAATTTGAAGGAACATATTTTTTCCTGAATTTACAGTATCAATCATGTGAATGCTCTACTCTTTACACAACTATTCAACATAAAACAATAAAAGAAAGACTTTTTAGCATCATAGTCAATTGTTTTTTTTTTCACTAAAGGTGGTACCCAACAATTTGAATATCTAGTAATTGCCTATCAAGATACTTATTTTGTCAAACACCACTCTGATTCTACACATAAATACACTGAAGTTGATATAAAAACATGCTAGAATGTCTAATAGACAATATATGTGTAATGTTCGGAAACGTGGTCTTTCAACAAACTTTTGGCATCTCTATGGGAAGCAATTGTGCCCCTTGATTGGCCGACCTGTTCCTTTATTCATACGGAACAGACTTCATTCAGAAACTGCTAAATCAAAAGAAGAAAAAGTTTACGGTGTCCTTTAGTTTGACATTTAGATATATCGTTGCCGCTTTGTCAATTAATAATGACAAGTTTCATACATATGTCAATGTGATGTACAATATATGGACATTTCATGTACAGAGGTAAACTTCCCTCTGACAAATACTTGGCACAGGAGTATCGAAAACGTGTTTAATGTCAATGTTCCGCAAATTTTATAGCCAACATAATGGTCTCGTTTTTTATTACTCTGAAATGGTGAGTTGCCTTTTGGTTGGCAGTTTTTGAGACTTCTGTACCAATTGTGACGAAGAATCGTTGCTCACGTATTTCATTGGACTAGACTGTGGATTTACGACGGATATGACCTGTCGACAAGGGGTGTTTACTCCTCCATGGCATCTGCTCCCACCTGTTGGTTTCCAGAGGTCCGTGTTTGTCCATTTTTTACCGAATTTGTATTTATGTCATGGACATTCTATTGATTTATACTTTGGTATCTGAGATTTTTTATAATTATGTTTCCCCAAAAGTTGTATCACGCAAGGCCAAATAATAAATTTAAATGTATTCCAAATCCGTCTGAGAGTACTCACTTTAAAATTAATACCTTGCTGTTATATAATATGATTGGTTGATACTGAAACATCAGGTATTGCGATTAAGTGTATCATCGATGATTCAACAATATGACAACAATAGTCAATATTGCGAACAATTTTACAAAAGAGAGCAAAAGAAGGACAAAAGATGATGGTTTCGGTCAATGAACTTCATTCGTTGACTCCAACTAATTTTGCATGTATATTTCCTAAAGAAAGAGTAACATCATACAACGCCAAATAATGTCTCTAAATGTATCGCCAATTCTTTCTAAGAAGTTTTCATCTACAATTATAAGTTTATTTTCAATAGCCGATATAAATATAGAGTACTGGTAAGGCCTCTTAAACAAATTATAACAGACAGGCTTTACACTGAAATTGCACTGGTCTTTCTACCTGACTTTTTATCTATTATTTTAAAGAAGGATATTGTTCGGAAGAAAAGGTCAAAAACTTAAAGATATTATTTACATAAGCGTTTAAGTATTACGCCAGGATATAACCGATATTTATTTCGATATGTGTATTGCCGTTATCACGTTTACGACAATAGTGACTCTGTCAAGAAAAACTGCGATAACGTGTTTCTGATCGAAGTTTGTATTTTACTGAGAATAGTTATTTTAATTTGAGATGACGTTTTCCGTGTTTGGTAGTTTTCATCGTATTATATAGAAATAAACAAAGCAGTTTTAAAAATATAAATTATATAGCATTATCTCATCCGATGGTTACGGCATTTTCTCCTGACCAACAGCATGTCATGTATGAATTTGTTGTCCCTCATATTGGCACGGAGCACAACAAGTGACATGTTTAGCATTTCACGCTATTTGTCCATTTCTAAAATTTAGACATGATACTTGATATAGGTTATATTAGCACAGTTAAAATATACATTGATTTAAATATAAACTCAGTCAACATAGACCCTACATGTATATGTATTTTGTATTTTAATCACACATTGCCTCTGTGCATTCTAAAGTGCGCCTCCTAGAATGCATTTTACCTTGGATATGTCAAAGTATAATACAACGTACCAATTGATATTCGAAATTCCATCTCCATTTGAATACGTCAAAAACAGTCTAACCGTGAAGAACTGTGAAGAACAACTGGGAATCTTAAACGGGATGGGACCAGGTGTCCGGAAGGAGTCAGCGTTCCCTGCTTGCATGTCGCACCTGTTGTACACGTCGCGTTGAAACCTTTCCAGTTAAGTGAAATGTCAAGATAGGTACATTTATTTTTTTCTTTAATGTTTCAATGGACTTTTCCGTATCCATCCTCTTTTATTTTGAAGAAAAACCTTGAATGCAAAGCATCCCGGAATGAAATAGTTGCAACCTATTAAGTGTTTAAATGTAGGTGGATTTAGAAATTTATTTACATTAGTTTGGCCTCATATCATAGAAATCGTGCTGTAGAACTCAACATTTAGTTTAAATTTTAGCTTAATTGATGGAGTTTCTCAGAAACGGTCGCCTTAAGCATATATGAATACATATCATTTCACAAAACTTCGGTATCATGCGTATACTAGTTCTGACTTATCTTGTGTTACGCTGGTTATTATACCGTTGTAAGGAATTATACATTTGAATTATTTACATTGTATTTTTTTATGTTCTGTCCTATATTGTTTCATTATATTACTTTACATTACTTAACTTGTATTTTATTATATTGCTTAACTTGAATATGTTATATAGATTTACTTATCCTACATTATTTGACTTAGCGTCTATTATACTGTGTTACATGTCACCTATTGTATCGTTTACTTATCTTATATCATATTGTTTTACTTGTACAACATTTTATTGTTTTACTTCCACTGCTTTATTGTACTATATTGTTTTACCTCTATGGCATTTTGTTTTTTACTTGCCTTAAATTATAGTGCTACGTGTCTTATAATATATGATTTTACTTGCCTTGTATTATGTTGTTGTACCTGTTCTGTATTTGTTCTGCATGATATTGTGTCATCTGTGTTGTTCTATTCGTCTTTTATTATATTGTTTTACTTTACCTATGTCATAATGTTTTACTCGTATTTTATTATATTGCTTTACTTGTAATGAGTGACATTGTTCTACTAGTCTAGCATTGTATTGCTTTGCTTGTCTTATAATGCATTGTTCTACTCCCCCTTTTTATAACATTGTTTTACTTGTTTTGTATTATATTCTTTTACTCGTATCATATTGCTTTAACTGTTGTATACCATATCGAATTACTGAAGTATATTGTATCTTATTGTTTTACCTGTTTTGTATTATATTGTTTTACCTGTCCTGTGTCATAATGCTTTACTCCTCATGCAGTGTATTGTTTATTTGTCTTTTATTATGCTCCTTTACATCTTTTGCATTATATAGATGTTCATGTATCGCTGATTTAAAAAAACGGATAACTTCTTGTTTAAGGTTCCTAATTGATCAAAATGAGCGAATCAACAATAAATCAGTTTCACATAAAAGTCGATTCTGTGGCAATGTTTGAGTGTTTAAATAGATATGTTGGCTATGAGAAAGAAATAGAACTTCGGCGATGTTGTGTCGAAATGGAGGAGATGATAACGTCTAATCAACACCTGAGTTATGTATACAGTGGAAGTTATGCAGAAGGATTTCGACTTGAGAGTTCTGACATAGATATTATGTTATGGTATAATGACACAAAGGCAGTATGTGACATAAATCAGATAGATATTCAGAATGATGTCAATGTACTGCTAATGGACACATGTCGTTGTAGACCAGGATTCTCTATACTTAAAGTACTGACTGATACACATGGAAATTTCCCACAAGAGTGTGTAACATTAAAAGATAACAATCTATACCTTGATGTCTCTAGATACAGAAACTTATTTTTGTCACTACATGACACTCAGCGTATACACGGTCCTTGTTGCACAGAGACGACCACTTTATGTGACGTTGACTGGGCACATTGTATAAATTGTGACTATCGGCCAACACAAGCATCGGAGTTTATCACTAGATGTACTCGACATCAATGGCCCTCTGTCTCAGTGTTAGATGAAATTGTCAAAAATGGTTGTCATTTAGTCCCAGTTGGAGCTAGATACTCTGAAATTGAATCGATGGTCGAGAAAAAACTAATATGTACGTTTAATCATACTCAATTCCTATGTTACGGCCTCCTGAAATTAGTTCTATCCGAAGTAATAAACAAAGAAACAAATGTTTCTGATTTACTTTGCTCTTATTTTTGGAAAACAGTAGTGTTTGGGAAATTCAACAGAAAAATCCAAAATCATGGCAACCGAGAAACATATTGGCTTGTTTTCGATCTGCTTTGATAGACTAATATCGTGCGTAAGCTTTGATAACTGTCCAAAATTTTTCATTCGAGAGAACAACATGTTCTTTGGGAAATTTACTGTAAAAACAACAACGTGATTTCGTGAAGTACTTACAAACATTGCGTAACGAGCGAACGGGTCTTTTTTACAGAATACCAAATTTAAAGTTAACAGATAACGGATGTCATCACTCTTGTGAATCATATGTGTACAAGGTACATAGAATATGAATGCATAAGCAGCATGAACAAGTCTGCTGTGCGTAAACGTAGTTCTGAAAAACTATGATCACTCTTTGTTAAGTGTTTATCATATAAACAACAGAATACAGCTCTCGCACCTGCCGTTGTACTTGATATCACTTTGGACAACATTGTGACAACTTTACTTTTACGTGAGTTTAATGACTTTGTAAACTCCACAGCGTTACAAAACAAAGACAGATACAAGATATATCGGTCACGGCTGTATCCGTATATGCGGTATCTGAGCTCTAGCTCTGCATGTTCCAGGTTATACCAGGCGACTGTATTGTACACATTTGGTCAGTATAAGACAGTTTTAGACATTGTGACAAATGTACAGACAAAGATCCACCCTGTGGACAATGACTACTCAATATTACTTGGTGACCCTGAATTACGGAAACACATATGCTTGTATCGTATGTTTACCAAAGAGGATCAAGTGAATGAATTGTTACTAGAACTGCAATCTATACTTGAACAGGTGGGTTCACTCTTTTTACCACCTCTTCTCTACGTTAAATTGCTGATATTTATGTGTCACCACCATATAAAAAACAAATATAAATGTAAACAAGCTCTAGATGATCTACACGTGTTCCTATTTGACGACGGCTTGAACATCGATGATAATTTCAAGGATCTCACGTACAACATGATCGGAATGTGTCATGAACTTTATGGAGATTATCAGAACGCTCTACTAATGTACAGGACATCTATGGAAATCGGCGGATATCACTGTACAGTGGCAGCGTGTAGGCTTGAAAGGTTGGAGAACAGATTGACAATAAGTTCATGAAGGTTGCATATGTGTCATTGTTGGAGTTATATATAAAAAAGCATGCAACGTATTGAACTCGGTGGTATTAGAGGTGGATCGAATTCGTGTTGCCAGGAAGAAATGATGATAAAACTTTTTTATTCAAATATTAAAAATAAATTGTTTGTTCCAATACCAACGAATTTTCACTCATGCTTTTGGTGTATCCGAATGCGAGTCTAGTACCAGTGCGGAAATACAATTTATATAATCTGCGAATATCTTGTTTCAATATTCAGAGATTTTTTAACACATCAATATGCAATGCAATAGCTATCTACCAGTTACACATTAGCAATAAATTACTTATAAGATAATAGAAATGAACTAGTACACAAATACCAATAACAATGGTAGACACTGTTAAATATAATCTTGATGGGTGAATAAACATTTTGTTCATTTTATGATATCTGTGTTATGTTGCCTCATTACACATAACACACACACACACACACACACACACACACACACACACACACACTATATTTCAAATATAATAAAGCCTTCTGGTGTTTTGATATGCTAACATGCAGAAACTTATATAAGTTGATTGTCTATACTCGCGGTAAAACGGTGAATTCACCTATTCAATATTGGCAATGATGTATATGAGATGTCATTTAAACGGGAATGAGGTAAAACTGTTTTTTTCTGTATTAAAGTTGGTGATTATGATTGATCAATCCAATAGTTAATAAAGTAGCCGATGTTGATAATCATTAAAATGCAAATATTTTATAAAAACAAAAGAATAGATTTTACATGTGTAGAAACATCCTTATTTTCTGTGCGTTTCCTAAGCAGTAATCGTACGGACAAAATGCAGCTAAAGATTAGTACTGACGTGATTTAACGTAGACATGAATCGGTTAACCGAGTAAAAATGAACTTTTTGTTTGTTTATTGTTGTTTAACGTCTCACTCATTAATATTTCACTCAAATGGAGACGTCACATAATGCCAGTGAAACGTTTCGACTTTTGGCCTTTGCTCGGCACATACGACCATTGAAGAATGAGGGTTCTTTAACGTGCCGACATCTACTATGACACAAGACCTATAGTTTCACGCTATGATCCGAAATACAGGAAACAAATTTGCTTCCGGTCGGACACGAACTCACGACCTCACAATCTGCAAAAAATGCTTTGTATATATCTCTTTATGTTATATTCAAGTCGGCAGTTTTACAAAAAATCAACATCTGTCTATGTTCTGATGTTAATAATAGCAAACAATTGTGGACTTCAGTTTGTGTGTCTGTATGTATTAAAAAAACTATATATTTACAATGTGTTTTATGTACTGTTTTCTGTGTAAGTATTTGAACTAAACTGGAACAGTTTGGATAACAGAAAGGAGAATGCTTTGTTCATCTCGAAGTCGGAAAAGTTATTACAAATGTTTAATGTTAGAAACAGATTTTCTGGCCACTGGACATGTAGCTTACATATTTTAGACGGTTTCAATTTGGTCATTTTAATTTTTCTGAACCTCAGAAATAGACAAAGTATCCGAATTGACGGTTGTGATACCACATGTAGCAGGGATTAAATACATGAAAACGATAACACCTTGGAATTAGTAAATCTCGGTATATCGCCAAGTCAGTTATACCGCCAAAAGGAGGGAAAATGATATATAAGACGAAAAGGGACCTTCGCGACATCCATGTAATACGTCACAATCAGCGCACAAGTTGTAAAATTGTCGGATTAAATTCTCGAAGTTTGAAAATGCATTTGACGAGCGGAAATATGGGAGGCTCGTTTGTAATTTTATAGAAAACTAATTATCTTATAAACTTAAAGGAAATGCTTATGAAACATTATTTCATTAGACAGTTGTGTATTATGCATCTAATAAAACATTTTCTGCACCCAGATGCGATAATACACCAAGTAATTTATTCGGAAATCACACTGGTGTTTACCTTTCTTGAAAGAAAAATGGTACTTTATTTCCAGACATTGAATTATGAACTCTTTATCATTAAAATGTTTACTTGATTGATTAATTTGAAAGCCCGATGTGGTATCAGTGGCGGATTCAGTGAGTGTGGGGACGTACGCCCCTACCCGTCCCCTTTTTGGACGTCATAGTGTAGATGCTTATATAGTAAAAATCAACACAAAAGCAGAACTTAAACAAAAATCATTAAAACCTATGTATTTTCTTTTAAAAAGTCGGACATTAAAATGGACACATGATTCTGCTCTCGATACGCTCGGCAAAATCTATATATAATATTAACACATTTGAAATCCATAAAAAGACTTCCCAGAGTTTTTAAAATCAAATCTTTTCTGGACTCTATCATCAAGCTCATGCATTTGTGTTTGCTGAAACTAAATTAATCTTGGATAAATACGTATGTAAATTTAATGCAATAATTTGCTGTAATAAAATTGAGTGGCGGTATGATAATTTTAAAACTCTCTGAATTTCAAAAGTTGAATATTTATATGAAGTAAACTGTGAATGAGATTTACACTTGCCATCCCATTTGTATTTTCTTACTAACGTATTGCATAAAACAACACCATTTTCACGTATACGGCGTCTCTTCAACAATTGAAAAAACACCGTACGCCCCTCCCCTTTGTATTCTCTATCTTCCAGAAATACAAAATCACCATTTACCTCCCCTTTGATCCAGCTGGGTATGCTTCCCAGATTTTTTTTTTTGGTGGGGGTGGGGAGATGGCGTACACGTGAAAATGTTGCGTTCGCTTTGTGTCCAGACTTCGATAACATAGATGATTAAATTTTCATATAGCTGATAATAACACAAGGGAAACTCGTATCAATTTTAATCAAATGCAAATTTGGTTTACAAATTACTTTTCATATTTATACAGGCTGATAATTTTGAATAGCGTTTTATGGCATTTTTCAGGTTTTACAGACCTAGCAGATGTTAGTTTAGAAGGGCGTACAGCAGGGGAGGGTGCAGCAGAAGCACGTGCCACCCCATTTGTGAAAGTGAAGGGGGACAGGAATGTTTTGCACGTAGCCACATTTTTTAAAACAGTTATTGCAATCGGAAGGTTTTTCAGAGCTTTCAAATGGGTTAAAACATAAAAAAGACCCTAACGGGCAAATTTAGGATTCTGTCTGCTTTTTACAATTTTGAAAAATATAGATTATTACAATATAAAACCTCAGATACCAAAGTATTAATCAATAGAATGTCGAAAACACAAATACAAATACGATAAAAATGGACAAACACGGACCTCTGGAAACCAAGAGGTGGGATCAGGTGCCATGGAGGAGTAAGCATCCCCTGTCGACCGGTCACACCCGCCGTGAGTCCACAGTCAAGTCCAGTAAAACACGTGAGGAGTGTATCCTCGCCTCGTAATTATGCCAAAACATATCAGATCTGATTATTTTTGGGAGACTGCGGCCATTTGAAAAGTAGATGCTGTCACTCAGTAGTGTGGCTTTTATGACGTTCTTAATATATTTTATGACGTCATCTAAGTGACGATATTTAAACAAGAGTGACAGGTGCTTTGAACATATTACACTGATTGTTTAATGGATAGTGTTTAGTCACATGTATGCTTTATCAAATGCACCAGTTTAATGGTATAATGTTTCCATGACTTCATGCAGACATTTCACCACAAGGCCTGTCTTAAGAAATATCATCATCATTTTTTATTAGAAATTAGAAGAATAGTTTTATGTGGAATTTTCAGCTTTACTGTAAGTTATTATGGTAATAAAGGGAAACCTGTACTACTTCATTATATAAAATGTAAAACATGACATAGATCACTGTGACAGAAAGTCATATTGTTTATAATATTTATAACCACTAGGTCGTTGCCACTGCTGGTGGACCGTTTGAGTCCCCGAGGGTATACATAAACCTAGTACCTGGTATTTCGGTACCAGTTGTCCATCTTATACTAAAGGAATATTTGGCACTGTTGACACCATTTAAATTCGAAAATTTTCTAAAGCTAAGATAGTCATTTTTTACAGTGGTTACTCTTAGACGGATTTAGGCTATACTTTTAGATATATTATTTGGCCTTGTATGACACCACTTTATCTTTAGAAAAACACATACTTTTCATACGTCTAATTGACAGAAACGGCATCGTCTTGAGCACTATAACTGTGGTATTATGTCTATAATATTGTTAAAATTTAAAAAATAATTCATACATAGAATCATCAATTTTGTAAGTTGATGTCCGGTGATCCTGAACTCCATACACAGTAATGCAGTGTTGTTGTGGAAATGCATGTTGTCCAACCAGAAATAGTAAAACAACAATAATGTAATGTACTGTATTCATTTTATTGGAAATACATGTAATACTTGAAAATTGAATCAATGTACCAAAAGTATTGATACAAGTTATGAAGTTAATTGTAATAGGTAAGGTACTTACTTTTTGTAGTCTTTTAAAAGTTATTCTTTGAAAGCATCAATTATATATATATATATATATAAAAGATCACGAATTTCAATAAACTTGATACTTTCTACTTGTTTGTCAATCTAATTTCAAATTAAGTGTTAGATTTTTCCCCATGAGATGTAACCATATGTGGCCATATATGGCATTTCAAACATAACATATACTGATATGGCCGCTTAATATTTAATTGTCACCATAAAGATGATGTTCCAATCATATCATAGAAATATAAAAATCTACAAAAAATCATGTTATCAAATTTTTCTGATAATTAAAAAACTAGATTTTGGCTATGTTTTGAATTTCTGGAAAATGACAATTTCAATGATAATAACAAGGTTTCTTAAAATAATCGAGTAGCATGGAAATTGCAGCATTTATTGAATGACTTTGCTCGCCATCACCGCCAATATATTCAGATTCACCAACAATATAGATATGTTGTTAAATGCACTACGCTATACTTGATCTCAGGTATGATGTAACATATGCCTTAATGCATTTGTATTTATTTTTAGTTAAGACAGAACAAATTAGATAATGAAATATAAAAAATCTCAGATACAAAAGTATAAACCGATAGAATGTCCGGGCATAGATACAAATCCGGTAAAAATGGACAAACACGGACCTATGGAACTGAAGGGGTTGGATCACGTGCCATGAAAAAGTAAACACCCCCTGTCGATCAGTCACACCCGCCATGAAGCAAATTGTAATTAAATGTTTCAAAATTTGAATATATTGTATATATAAATGAAATAATGATTGGTTGTTTTGTGTTCGGGTTTCATCACAATCACTCTAACATTGTGCATGTTTTTATTCAAAATGTTTTAAAATGAATCAGAAACTATACTTACAAACTTTATTGCAGTTGGATACAGAGATTCACCGGGGCTACATTTCTAAATGTAATATGAGTCTTCCAAAATATTTGAAGATGTCATTAAAAGTGGAAATAATTTTAGATTTGTGTATACATTTTGATAAATAAGGGGCATGTAATAAAAAACTGTATCCGTATCAGCTGATATTTGTACTTTCTCCTTTTAGCGGATGTATACAACTTAAAGTACACTTACGTTGAATCAATCCGCCACAACGGTCGATTACAGTCTAATGATACGGAGGAAAACGCTTCTATTGTTTTGTCTCTGTATAATATCTGACGTCTATGATGACATAGTTATGTGTCTACTTCTAGTTAAAACATACAGGATCACTAATAAAACGTATCTAGTGTATTAACATTTAATAGTAGTAACATAGAGGTGCTTTCTTATTGACGGCTGTATGTCAGTGATTATAATGTTGCAAATTGAATTATTTGAATGTCGACAAAATGTAACAGATGATATATTATACCGTCGTTCCTATATAACAACCTTCTTTAGATGTGCACATTTAAAATATATATCATCACCCTATGACGCTTGCTCGTATATACCTTTAACGGACACATTTCAGTAGATTGGCAAACCTTAATCGACATGTTTGTGTTTCTAGATTATGGAGAGATATCATTGCAACCAACAATGCCATTGGATTATATAACACTATCAAACAAGAACAAATGTTCTTTTTCTTGATAAAATGATCATCGTGTACCTTTTGATAACTGATTGTAACTACCTTGATATATTGATCGTATGTGAAAATACTAGCGGTCAAGTATACACTGTTAAATGATAAACCTTCCGAATTAAACAAGTTCCGCTGTGCGATCAATAAAACGATGTTAAAAATTATTGTTATATATATATATATTATATATATATATATATTTATATATATATATATATATTATATATATATATATATATATATATATATATATATATATATATATATATATATTAATTGTCGATTCACATTTGATTACAAGCGAGTTGTTTTCTACTATATATAGTCTATGACTGTTAATTTCTGCTGATCTGTTCATGGTGTTTTTCAGCGTTATTGCCTGCGCGCTTTACTTATCACTATCGTGTTGGTGAGCTTGGAGTAAATATTGAGTCTAACCAAAGATTTGGTTCTTAAAATGTAGCCCAGAACCTTCATGACAACTGTGTATAATGAATCCTAGTACGTATGTATATATATATATATATATATATATATATATATATATATATATATATATATATATATATATATATGTGTGTGTGTTTGTGTGTGTGTGTGTGTGATTACTTCAGATAAGGAGAGTGTTTTGAATTATACTTAATCGATTCAAACTATTCACGAAAGGCAAAAACATATATTGGAATTATCAATTATTATATTGTTTTACCAATTATAGATTGCAATAGATATTTATGGACAAACGACAAGTATTCAAATATACGCATTGTTTTTTAAAAAAAGTAAGGTTTGGAGAGCAGTCATCCTTTTTACTTTGACATTATCTCCACTAACAACCATATAATTTTCTGTATATTAGAATGATATGTGACCTCTCTGTGACGGACAAACACAGGTGTAGATATTCCGTGACCGTGTAATTGGATTATCAGGATTTAAAATGTCCCCTGCCATGCAAGGGTTGTATTCCCACTGGAACCTAAGCTAATTTTGGTGAGAACAATGCGACTTTACTTGCAGAAGGCGGGTGTGTTTTTCACAAGGTATATTGTAACGGGGATTCTCTTCCATCACTAAACACTGGTCATAAAAAGACTAACACATCTGTAGGTTATGGAGTCTATAATACGTCAGAGAGATAGAGAGATGGGGAGATGACGGACACAGATGACCCTACTACTTGTAGTTCTATGACCAATATGATATGTTACTACTGTGCATTTACAATATAAATAATTCAAAAGGTAATATTACTGTTTATAGATGAAATCTGCCTTCGCTTTTAATGTTCTTTCGTTTTGTTATATTGAATGCCCGATCTAAATATAACCCATTGGTAATTTTCAAATTGACGCACATGTTGAAGCTCAGGTTTGCAGTGGTTATTCTGTAAGAGTATAAGGTAGGAGTGTTAGCGTACAGGTGTATGAACATAAGTTTCAAATAGGCAAACGTTTGTAAAGTAGTTTTTTTAAAAAAGAAATCATGACGTTTAACTCATATTAATGTCGGGAATGTGTGGAAACTTTTAAGAACTCTCTCACAAAAATGTTATTCAAGGAATACTTCAGATGTGTGTCTAATGTTCTAAACTGCTGTCCAGAAGTAAGTATAGTTCTTCTTACATCTCTTTTGGTTCGCTCTGCTATTCTTTCGGAGCAGTTCCTATAGATTAATCTGTTTGTGTTGGGGTAAACACACCGAAGGTGCTATTTATTAGTAGACAATGTACGTTGAATAGATAAAAACACTGCGAACATTCTTAAAATCACCTTTGTCATGTCACTATATATTTGCTTTATTTTTATTTCGATTACATACTGTCCCTGTGTATAGCAATTTTCAAACCTATGTGTATTTCCCGTGTCTCCTTAGTATTGATTTTGTCTTCAGTTATGTTATGTGCTTGAGTTGGTTTTATATACCTTGTTTTTATGTTGCTGTGTGTTCTCTACGGTTATAGCATTTCACTTATTATCAATCTATATGGTATATTTAGGTTAGTTGCACCTTTCCTGTATCCTGTGTGTCAATTGTTTTCCCTATGAATGTTACCATTACTAAGTCTGTATGTCTGTATGTCGACTAATTGTACCTTTGATACCTTCTATCTTATTATACAGAACTAAACGATAGAGTTTTTAAATATAATTATGTTGCCTTGTCACTTCCGAAGGCTAAGTTATTTTCCGATTTTGGGCACGCTTTTTCTACTCTAACTAATAGCATATCATATATGAATTGGCTGTCCCTCATATTTAACGTAGCATGAAATGTGATGCCATCATTGTATCCCTTGTTCGGCTTGAAACCGATCTCGCATTTTACGCTCAGCAGTTGATTAAAAACACTCAGAGTCAAGTCGATAGCAAACGTCTAAATTTATGTTTGTTCATTTTAAAAAGAAAGACTGTACGTTTTACCTGCTGTAAGCTGTAATATGATTGAAATATATTCTCAGTCAATACAGTATCTACATTCATACAAAGCAATTTATATTTTGTACTTTAATCACACATTGGCTCTGTTTATTCTAAATTGTGCCTCCTTGGATGTATTTTACCATAGTTGTATCTATGTTAATTTAAATCCTGTCTGCGTATCTATAATGTACATGCTTTGTATGTGTGATTGTTTCGATGATAACATCACCCTGTATGTGTTCCTTTGATGTACATGTTTCTTATTGTGTGACTGTGCCTATGTTAACGGCACCCTGCAGTGTACTTTGAATGTACATGTTTCTTATTGTGTGACTGTGCCTATGTTAACAGCACCCTGCTGTGTACTTTGAATGTACATGTTTCTAATATGTGATTGTGCCATTCCTAACGTCACCGTATCTGTGCCTTTGTTAACATCACCCTGTCTGTGTACCTTTAATATACATGTTTTGTATGTGTGATTGTGCCTTTGTTAACATCACCCTGTCTGTGTAATATCAATGTACATATTTTGTATGTGTGACTGTGCCTATTTTAACATCAAGCTGTCTGTGCACTTTAAATGTACATATTTTGTATGTATAACTGTGTCTTTCATAACTTCAAAATGTCATTAATGTACCGGTTCCGTATCTAGGGGTTGTGTTTATTTTAACTTCACCCTTTCTGATTAACGTAAATGTTCCGAATGTATACCGTTTACACAGCTTGTTGTCTGTAAATAACATCCTGCCCTGTAGCATATATGAAGCTTCTTCCATCTGTAATACTAAGAATTTTGAACATTTCATTGTATTACTTAACTTTATATTTGTTAACAAAATGTCTTCTTTTCTTGTTTTATATATATATATATATATATATATATATATATATATATATATATATATATATATATGTATATATATATATATATATATATATATTGTCAAAGTGTAATATACAGGCCTCCGTGGCTGAGTGGTTAGAGCATAGCGCTTTAAGTCACACAGCCTCTCACCTCTAGTTCGAATCCTGCTAGGGTCATTTCGAATTAAGTGGGAACGTTTGCCAGTTTTCTTGCGGAAGGTCGGTGGTCTTTACCCAGGTAACCGGGGTTTCTCCTCCACCCATAAAAAATTGGACGCCATCATATGACTGAAAAATTGTTGAGTATGGCGTTAAACAAAAAAATCAAATCAAATCAAATCAAATTAAAGTGTAATAAATTCCGGGTCTATTTGAATATGACAACAACAGAACATGAAGAACAATTGTGAATCTCAAACGGGATGGGGTCATGTCATCCGTCGTAAACGTCGCGTTGAAACCTTTCCAGTCCAGTGAGAAATCAAGCTCGGTGCATTGAAATTCAACATTGATTTATTTCTTTCTTATTTCAATTGATTTGATTTTGTCTAGTCTATTCTATATTGAAGTGATACCTTGACTATGAAACACCTTTCAAACCATAAACACCTCAAAAATAGCAACCTGTGGACAGTGGTTAAAGTTAGACGGATTTAGAGATACATTTACATTAGTTTGGTCTCACATCATAGAAATCGTGCTTTAGAACTCAACATTTAGTTTAAATTTAAGCCTAGTTGATGAAGTTTCGTTGTCCGAAACGGACGCCTTAAGGAGTTAATGTTTACTTTTTTCACAAAACTTCGGTATTATGCGTATACTATTTCTGACTTATCTTGTGTTACGCTGGTTATTATACCGTTGTAAGGAATTATACATTTAAATTATTTTAAATTGTATGCTTTATGTTTCTTCCTATATTATTTCACTGCATTACTTTACATTTCTTAACTTGTATTTTATTATATTGCTTAACTAGAATGTTAAATATATATACGTATCTTACATTATGTTTTACTTGGCTTCTATTATACTGTGTTACATGTCATCTATTGTATTGTTTACGTATCTTATATCATATTGTTTTACTTGTTCAATATCTTATTGTTTTACTTCTAATGCTTGATTTTTACTTTTAATGCGTTATTGTATTTTGTCGTTTTACCTCTATGGTGTTATATTTTACTTGCCTTGTATTATAGTGCTACGTGTCTTATAATATATGATTTTACTTGTATTTTATTGCTTTACTTGTCTTGTATTATGTTGTTGTACCTGTTCTGTATTTGTTCTACATGATATTGTGTTATCTGGCTTGTGCCACATTGTTCTATTCGTCTTTTATTATATTGTTTTACTTGACCTGTGTCATATTGTTTTACTCGTATTTTATTATATTGCTTTACTTGTCATGAGTGACATTGTTCTACTAGTCTCGTATTGTATTGCTTTGCTTGTCTTGTAATGCATTGTTCTACTAGTTCCCTTTTTATAACATTGTTTTACTTGTCTTGTTTTATATTCTTCTGCTAGTCTTGTATCATATTGCTTTACTTGTTGTGTATCATATCGAATTACTTAGGTATATTGTTTCTTATTGTTTTACTTGTTCTGTATTATATTGTTTTACTTGTCCTGTGTCATATTGCTCTACTCCTCTTGTAGTATATTGTTTTATTTGTCTTTTATTATGCTCCTTTACAATTCTTGCATTATATTGTTGTTCATGTATCGTTGATTTAACAAACGTATAATTTCTTGTTTCAGGTTCAGAATTGATCAAAATGAGCGAATCAACAATAAATCAGTTTAACATAGAAGTAGATTCTGTCGCCATGTTTGAGTGTTTAAATAGATACATTGGCTATGAGAAAGAAATTGAACTTCGGCGAAGTAGTACTGATATGTTAGACATACTATTTTCTAATCAAAAGCTACGTTGTTTAAACAGTGGAAGTTATGCAGAAGGATTTCGACTTAACAGTTCTGACAGAGATATTATGTTCTGCCATAATGCCATAAAGGCAGTATGTGACATAAATCAGATAAATATTCAGAATGATGCCAATGTACTGCTAATGGACACACGCCAATGTAGACCAGGATTTTTTCTACTTAAAGTACTGATTGTTACAGATGAATATTTACAACTGTGTGTAACATTTAGAGATAACAATCTATACACTGATGCCTCTAAATTCAGGAACTTATTTTTGTCACCAGATGGTACTGGGCGTATACACGGTCCTTGTTGCACACAGACGACCAATTTATGTGACATTGACTATGCACATTGTATAAATTGTGACTATTGGCCAACACAAGCATCAGAGTTTATCACTAGATGTACTCGACATCAATGGCCCTCTGTCTCAGTGTTAGATGGAATTGTCAAAAATGGTTGTCATTTAGTCCCAGTTGGTGCTAAATACTCCGAAACTGAAAACCTAGAATGGAGAATTTCATTTTCGATGGCCGAGAAAAAAATGATATTTACATTTAATCATACTCAATTCCTATGTTACGGCCTCCTGAAGCTAGTTCTATCTCAAGTTATAAACAATGAAACTAATGTTTCTGATTTACTTTGCTCTTATTTCTTGAAAACAGCAGTGTTTTGGGAAATTCAACGGAACAATCCAACATTATGGCAACCAGGAAACATATTAACTTGCTTTTGGAACTGTTTTGATAGACTTATATCATGGGTAAGTTCGGACTACTGTCCAAACTTCTTCATTCCAGAGAACAACATGTTCTTTGGGAAATTTACTGTAAAACAGCAATCTGATCTCGTTAAGTACTTACAAACATTGCGTAACGATGGAACTGGTCTTTTTTACAGAATACCAAATCTAATGTGTGTACAGATAACGGATGTTATCACTTCTGTGAATCCTATGAATACACGGTACTTAGAATATTCTAACATGAGCCATGAGAACAATTCTACTGTACATACAAGTAGTTCTGATAATCTACGATCACTCTTTGTTAAGTGTTTGTCGTGTAAACAACAAAATACAGCTCTCGTACCTGACGTTGTACTTGGTGTCACTTTAGACAACATTGTGAAAACTTTACTTTTACGTGAGGTAAATGACTTTGTAAACTCCACAGACATAAAAAACAAAGATAGATACAAGATATATCGGTCACGGCTGTGTCCGTATATGCGGTATCTGAGCTCTAGTTCTCCATGTTCCAGGTTATACCTGGCGACTGTATTGTACACATTAGGTCAGTATAATACAGTTTTAGACATCGTGACAAATGTACAAACAAAGATCCACCCTGTGAACAGTGGCTACTCAATATTACTTGATGACCCTGAATTACGGAAACATTTATGTTTATATCTTTTGTTTATCAACGATAATAAAGTGAATGATTTGCCAGTAGAACTGCAATCTTTACTTGAACATGGAGGAGCACTCGTTATACCACCTCTTCTCTATATTAAATGGCTGATATTTATGTGTCACCACCATATAAAAAACAAATATAAATGTAAACAAGCTCTAGAAGATCTACACGTGCTCCTGTTTGACAACGGCTTGAACATCGATGATTGTTTCAAGGGTCTCACGTACAACATGGTTGGGATGTGTTATAAACTTTATGGAGATTATCAGAACGCTCTACTAATGTACACAAAATCTATGGAAATCGGCGGAGATCACTCTACTGCGGCAGCGTATAGGCTTGAACGGTTGGAGAACGGATTGACAATAAGTTCATGAAAGTTTGATATGTGTCATTGTTGGAGTAATATATAATAACGCATATAACGTATTGAACTCGGTAGTATTACAGGCTGGTCGAATTCGTGTTGCTAGGAATTGGTGATAAAACGTTTTTATCCAAATATTAAAAATAAATTGTTTGTTCCAATACTTTTTACGCCAATGTCAACGAATTTTCATTCATGCTTTTGGTATATCGGAATGCGAATCTAGGACCAGTGAGGAAATATAATTTATATAATCTTTGAAAAACTTGTTTCAATATTCGGAGACTTTTTAACACATCAATATGACATGTAATAGCTATCTACCAGTGACACACTAAAGAATAAACTACTTATAATTGAATAGAATTGAACTTGTACACAAATACCAATAACAATGGTAGACACTGTTAAATATAATTGTGACGGGTGAATAATCATTTTGTTCATTATATGATATATGCGTCCTGCTGTCTTATGACACATAACACACACACACACACACACACACACACACACACACACACACACACAATTTTTATAAATTCTACGGGCGTTTTGATATGCTAACATGCAGAAACTTATTTACGTTGATTGACTATAAACGCGGTTAAACGGTAAATTCATCCATTAATAGTTGGCAACGACGACGTATATGATATGTCATTTAAACGGGAATGGGGTAAAACGTGTTATATATATATATATATATATATATATATATATATATATATATATATATATATATATATATATATATATATATATATATATATCTTTCTGTTATATTCAAGTCAGCACTTTTACAAAATTCAGCATCTGATAAAGTATATGCTTTGATGTTTATAATAACACAAATTTTGAAGTTCAGTTAGTGTGTGTATATTAAAAAATACTATATATCTACAATGTGTTTTATGTACTTATTTCTGTGTAAGTATTTGAACTACTTGGAACAATTTGAATAAAAGAAATAAGAATACTTTTTTCATCCCGAAGTCGTGAAAGTTATTACAAATGTTTAATTTTAAAATAATCTGGGTTTCGCTGGGCATGTAGCTTACATATTTTGGACGGTTAAATTGGGTCATTTTAATAGGGTGGCCAAATTTTGGAACCTCAGAAATAGACAAAGTATCCGAATACGGTTGTAATTTGCGAAAAGAATACCACATGTAGCAGGAATTAAAAACATGGATAACACCTAGCAAATAGTAAATCTCGATATATCACCAAGTCAGTTATACCGTCCAAAGTAGGAAAACTGATATGTAATACGAATAGGGACCTTCGAGACATCCATGTAATAAGTAAAAAATGAGCAGTAAAAGTAACGTCACAATCATCGTACAAGTCTTAAAATTGTCGGATTAAATTATCGCACGACTTGACATTTTGATACAGGCGCTGTGATTGCTGTAGGGTCTACTGGTTCCTATTTTGTAAAGATGAACATTTACTAATGACTTGTAATAATAGGATATAACGATATTATTTCGACACCATATGTATTTGCGTTTCCACGTTTACGACAACAGCGACTGTGTCCCGAAAAATAAGATAATGTGTTTCTAATCGATTTTCGTATTTTACTGAGTATTATCATAAATTTGTGATGACGTTACCCATGTATGCTAGTGTGTATCGTAGTATACAGAACTAAACAATGGAGTTTTAAAATACAATTATGTTGCCTTATCACTTCCGAAGACTAAGTTATTTACCGAATCTGGGTATGCTTTTCTAATCAGACCTATAGCAAATCATATATGAATTGGCTGTCTCTCATTCTAACGTAGCATGAAAAGTGATGAAATCATTGTATCTCCAGATTAGCTTAAAGCCTATCTCGCATTTTGTGCTCAGCAATTGATATCAAAAACATTAGTCGATAGCAAACATTTAGACTTATATTATTTGTCCATTTTAAAAAAAAATACGACATTTCTCCTGATGTAAGCTATAGTAACACACTTAAAATATCAATTAACTGAAATATAATCTCAGTCAACACAGTCTCTACATGCATACAAAGCAATTTGTATTTTGTATTTTACTCACACATTGCCTCTGTAAATACGTAAATATTCCGAATGTATACCGTTTACACAGCTTGTTGTCTGTGAATAACACCCTGCCCTGTATGTATATGTCAAGATTAATCCCTCTGTTATACTAAGACTATTGAACGTTTCGTCATATTACCTAACTTTATATTTGTATCAAAGATGTCTGCAAGCCTTTACCTAGATAAAATGGTCGTTATAGTGAGATTTCTGTATTTAGCGAAACACAGGAGACATATACGAATATACTGATCACGTGAATGTAATAAGCATGAGTATCCAAGTGTGCCCAGTAATTTACAGTATAAAGTACTCTGATAGAAATGTTTAAGGTGCAAAATGATTTTTATACACAGTGCCAAATAACCTATATCTGTATATTGTTTCAGCGTTGTTTTCCTTTCATTATGATGTTTCCTTCTCTCTAATTATTTCTTACCACTGAAAAATACAAACCGTTAACACGTGAAATATCGGCATGTATATTGACAAAGTATAATAAAAACTTACCGTTTGATATTCTAAATTCCGGATACATTTGAATACGACAAGAAACATGAACATGAAGAACAATTGTCCGGAACAGGTGTCCGGAAGAATTCAGCGTTCACTGTTAGCATGTCACGCTCGTCGTAAACGTCGCGTTGAAACCTTTCCAGTTCAGTGAAAAGTCAAGCTCGGTACATTGAAATACAGCATTGCTTTTTTTCTTTGCTGTTTTAATTGATTTGATTGTGTTATTCTATTATATACTGAAGCAATACCGTGAATATAAAGCACCTTTCAAAAATATCAAGTATAGGGAATGGTCGGACATCACTTTACAGCGGCAGCGTGTAAGCTTGAACGGTTGAAGATTGACAAAAAGTTTGTGAAAGCCGGATATGAAACATACAAATACGCATATGGCGCATTCATTTCAGTAGTTATGATGACACAAAAGTTCCATCAACAAGTTGAGATAATCTGATTAGTTACGTCGACATGATGTTTTAATTTATTAATGTTGACGACATATCCACATAAAGTATGTCGACATAGCCTCATATCTTTCTCAACATGTCAACATATTGATATGAACTATATGCACATAATATGACCATATTATTTCAACATATCGACAAAAGCAGTTTTTATGACATTATCTTTTGCGCAGTAAAACGATCACATTACATAGACACGTTTGGAGAATCATCACATTATGTCGACAAATTGACATTGGGTACTGATGTTACCACTTACTTCGTTTATTTATTATGCAACAGACATTTTGACAAGGTTGTTTCAATGCATGAAAAAAATAAATATTTATTTTATACTATCATCAATTCTGGAATCCAAAAAAGACTAGATTCAAATTTGAAAAAAAAACATGTATTTGACGAGCGGAATTTGAGGGATTTGTTTTTAATCTTATATAAAATTAAAAATTTTAGAAACTTGAGGGGCATGTTTTTAAAGAACACAGTTATCGCAATCTGAAGGCTTCTCAGAGGTTTCAAATGAGCCAACGGCTGGGAAAAAGACCTTTACGGGACAAAGTTTTGATTTTGACTTTTTTACATTTTTTGAAAATATAAATTACTACAATTAAAATGATGCCAAAAATCAGATCTGATTATTTTTTTTGCAACACGGCGGCCATTTAAAAAGTTGATGCTGTCGCTCAGTAGTGTGGTATTTATGACCCTCTTAAGACATGGCTTACATTGAAATATCGGAATATTTGCATACAGATTGCAATTCCCTTCATTGCAAGTATATAGAGCGATGTATTGTATATTCCGGTAAATGCAGTCGCCTGCCCCGAGTATTAACCGCTTTACTTTTCAGCGTAAGAATACATGAACGAATCAATAAAGAATAGAATATTGCAAGTTTATTTCTTATATATTTTATCTTAAAAGCCATACATTAGGCCTACCACAAAACAAATTAAAATCACAGAAAGAAATCGGAAAAACGAGACTACATCCTTAGCACATTCCATATCGCAATATATCTAGGTCATGTTATGACCAGAACCACAGACCACCGTCTGGCACAGGAATGAAAGTTCGCTTCATAGTTACAACAGAAAAAAGAGAGTAACTCAGTAAGGCCTAGTGCAACTTTGTCAAGCATCTCTTGATAAACAAGTCGATTTATTTGCCTTCACTGGATATTCCTATCAAAACAATTTGTCACCCGCATCGTGTGAAATCAGGTCGTGTGAAACGGGTCCACTTAGGTTATGTACCAATCAGTCACTTAGCTGCTTGGTAAAAAATGTCAAATAAAATGGCTACTTCCAGTTGTCATGAATGAATATTAGGTGTTTCACTTCTTGTTATCCACACTAAATCTTTCTATAGTGTATCCCATTAATGATCTATTTGAATTCAAACGCAAATTCGTTGTAAATACATTATACAGCATAATTATAGGCGCGGACTTTTGCAATTTCAAATCTCTTCTGACACATTTAACCTTCCATTTACCAAGCAGACGAATATTCTAAAATAACTTAAAAATAAGTTTGACACTGATTCAAAATTTTCCATAACACTATTTTCTCTTAAAGATATGAAAATAAGAAAATAAATCTTAATTCCATTTAATATTTCCGAACAGAAAAGGGGAACTACTTCTCGTCTCACACTGCTGTTTAGCTGTTACGTCATATGAAAGACCTCCTACTGCAAAGCCATTTACACAAAATGAATTTCGTGTCCAGCTGACTAACAGAAAATGGTAATATATATATATATATATATATATATATATATATATATATATATATATATATATTCGTGCTGCACAGATTTTTTTTCCATAATCAATTGCATTTGTACTCGATGCAGTCCGAAAACTGAAAAACAATTCTAAAATAATTGATGTGATTGTCAAGGTCAGCTGAACAAAGATCCGACGTCGAAAATGAGATATTTCCCAAATAGATTACATTGTACATATGTGCAATACCACAAAGAAGATAAGACATCCAAAACTTAAATGTCGATGTAAGTGAAAGTTGTGCGTCAAACCCGATACATTGAAAAACAAGTTGCATTATGTAAGGTTTCAATTTTATCGTTTCATAACTTCATTATCAAAACTTATAATTCCCATCTGTTTATGATACGTCATGCACAAGACCTAGATTTAGGGTATACATCTACCTATTTCCAAATAGTGAAATGTTTTGTAATTGCGTCATCTAAAACATCTTAGTTCAAAACATCTTCAAAATGCCATTGGTATTGTTGAGTAGTACATATTTTTGCTATGATAAAGTTTTATTCACTGAGTATTAATTTCTACATTTTTGTAATTACATCTTAATTGACCTTTCAATATATTTATGATATATGCATGCAAGAAAATCAAGAAAAAGTGGTATAGCTAATTGTTTGAAAATACAACTTCAAAGTGTTGAAATGATGTTTTATAGTTAGTATTTTCAATGCGCCGTGTGATTTATCTATCATTACATTTAAGTAGCATTTCGTATATGGAACTGAATATATATGTGTTGATAGAATGATTGTAGCCCAATATATTGCAATGCATTCTCTATATCCTAGGTTTGTTGAGCTGTCTTGTATAATAATGTATTTCATGTATCAAGGAGGTATAGTAAAATCAAATCAACCAGACGGGGTGGAGTCTTGTGAACCCTTTCTTGACCTGGACGAATTGGCGGGGT
>BROG01001306.1:67500-75717 GCA_030159075.1 Atrina japonica | reverse complement strand
ATTTGAGAAATGTTCATTAGTAGCGCTTGGTTTCAAAGAAATTTGGGGGTTTCGTTTGGGAGACTTTTTCGAAACAGCTGGCTGTTTGAATTTACTTTCGTTTAACTATGGAATCAAAATTATCTGTCGATAACTCTTACGAATACTTATGTATGGCAAAAAAGTGTAAAAGTACATGGGTACTAAGTATATGGCTAATTTTTGGAAAAGTTTATAGAGTTTTGACGATTTATTTTCCGAAACAAACAAATGCTGTTCGGAAACACGTTTTTGACTTTTTGACTTTTTCAAACCTATAACTGTGTACTATGTATATACTTACAACCACTGCTGGACTATTTGAGCCAAGATGGTTTAAGATAATAACATGTGACCAAACGCCCACATGGTTAACACAGTTTATTCACTCCTTATGGTGGTAAACAGACGATTTCCGAGTTTTCGTAAAATCCTAAAATTCGTTGCTTACGTCAAGTGACTAAGGGCAACGTTAATCTTGTAAACATTTGCATATGTGTGTTGAAGTCTAAGGCCTATCTCTCTACATTGGTTTGGAATAGGGCAAATTCTGCAAGCATCTGCAAGTGAAAAGCGAACTTTGCAGCACTTGACATTTCCTACTTTCTTCGCAGAAGCACTTTGCGTCAATTCCACAAATTACTTCTAAATATACTATATAACACATGCAATTTCAAGAAAACTGTTATCAAAGTTTGTGAAAGTTGTCCTCAAAATGTAATGCAGATTATGGGTAGAAATTTACCTCTCTTCCGACGTATTTGATTACTAAACTGAATAGCAGTGAAGTGTGTGTCGTAAAGGGACCGTCTAAGAAAGCTGACATTAATTCTGGAAAAGTAAATACATGTATAATTTCTTAAGTTACTTTGAACTTCGATATTTCATCAAATACATGTACTATTTTGTGTCTCAGCAACATTAGAAAGTGTTTTTGTATGTAAAAATGTCTTGTGGGAACATTATCCATACAACCATTAAATATAACCAGAGTCATAAATTCTTATCCCCATTGATTACATTTCAACATACAGTAGATCTTAGATAATCACGAAGCGCTAAATTTCATTCATGATCTTCTCGGAAATGAAACCGGATGTTTATAAGCAACGTTCTAGTGCGCAAGTCAACGAAGGAATTCACATTCAGGGGTGTTTCGCCAGTATTCTCAATCCAGTATCTATGGTGATTTACAGGTGATGAGATGTATACACCGTGGTAAAAACAATAATCAACAACAACAATGGCCGCTGCCATCACCACTGATCGAGGTCGGAAAATCATAAAGGGCTTAACTAGGATCCCTTGTATTGGACGGTCTCCTTCACGTTTGAATGCAGAATTGATTATGACTTTTTCCTTGTTTAAATAAGATAGCACTTTTATTGATAATTTGACGGTTCCTTTGATGTAAACTTTAAAAAAGCACTTTCCAAGTTTGCTGGGACACACAGTAGTTATTAATGGACAGGACCACTGTTATAACCTTTGGAACTGACCACTGGTCTACCGCAAACTTGTTACAAGGCAAACCTTCTAAAAAGGCTTAAGGTTCCAGTTCGAATCGAACCCGTGCTGACTAGATGCAGACGTATATATGGTGAAAATATTCATGGTTTAAAGTGCCATGCTCTACTGGTCGAATACCAGTATGCTGTGGTCTGATTTCGTCTTTAGTATGTATGTACCGCGACAACATATTTTTCCTTCTGTTTGAGAAAAATATATTAAACAGCTGATTATTGATTAAAAAAAAAATCGTGTTTTATATAGCGAAATCATACAATAACCGACTACTAGTCCCGACCAGTTATCACTCGGCCATGGGATAAAACACAACATGACAACACCTGGTAAATTCAAAATTTGCAACAACACGCACCTAATGATTTATACCTAGGTATCTGAGACTTATTCTATCATATGAAGAATTCATAATGAAAACTTTCTTTTTCGATCAATTCAATTTTGATATTTGACGCAAACCCTTTCATATTTAATTGTATAAGCTTTTACCAAGTGAAAAATGTATCTAGCAAATTTGCACATGGTTAACATGTTATCGTTCAGTTGATTGGTCATTACCTATATAGTGTTCACATGACCAAAAAGTAGGTAATTTAGGCATTTCCATCCATTGTTTTAAAACTATCGTGGTGAAATGACATTTTTGATGATTTTCTATATGTACAGGTGCTCAATCTTGTGAATAGATTTTTGTAGTAAATTCTATGCAGTTATGTATTGTACAAGATAATTCATTTTACGTAAAATCAGAGGCGAAGGCAGCAAATAAAAAGGAAGGAAATTTTTTATGGAAATATTTTCCCCGGTAAAAAAATTGTTTTCGTATGCTTTTTGATTTTGCGCTAATCATATACAGTAGTGTGGATCTAGAAAATGTTCAATGGGGGTTAGGGTGGGGGCTAGTGACATTGAATTATACTTTTTAAAACTGTCATACAACTGGCATGAGGGGCAAACAAAGGATTTAAAGTTGGGGTGCAATTTAAGATTGCAATGTTTGAAAATATGTTTTTAATGTTTAAGTTTTAAAGATTTTAACACCTATTTTATAAAGTTTAGGGGTGCACTCTCGCTGCGTCAGGACTACCTGAATCCCTCCATGTTTATTGCACATAATTTAAAGTATTGAATTAATTGTGAGGCAATAATTCTTTCGCGGATCAGGTTATATGCATCTCTCAGAAATGTTTTTAAATTTGACAGCCAAAAGTTGCATTTTCTTTGCTTTATATATATATATATATATATATATATATATATTAATATATATATATATATATATATATATATATATATAATTTACAGCTGCAATTTCTATATATCTTCTGTAGTGGGTATAACTAAAACAATTCTTTTTCTAGTAAAATTACGTCAACAGCCACGAGTAATGAATTAACAAAATTAAAAAAATTTATACACAATCCTGTCATTAAGTACCCGTTGTTTGACTTGAGACCACCCAAACTGATTGAGCGACACGTGGATTTTTAATTGTGTATCAAGTGTCAAATGCCGCTGCTATTGTTTTTATGACCACACACGTGTACTGTAGCCTCCGCTGTACACAACCAAGAGGGCGATATATGAACACAAGGGACACTTTTACCGTTGAAACCCGGGACGCTGCCATAAATAGCTATAACAAGAAACCCCGGGCGCTGTCATAGATAGCAATAACAAGACACCCGGGGCGCTGCCATAGATAGCTATAACAAGAAACCCGGGGCGCTGCCACAGATAGCTAATATGAATTAAGGCAAAGCCTTGAAAACGAGCGCAGCTTGGTCATTGTTTGGAAAAATTTTAAATGTAAAACTTCTTAGTGAAATACCCATGTATCGATACATCTTACAAATGTTAATAATGATATGCTACTCCACCCGATACCACATTCAATCCAATAAGCATCCATGTCCCTATTTATAAGCTTATATAAGCACCCCTCCCCTTTTTACACACATGATAACGTAATTTTCCTAGCCAATTGACAAGGCAATGTGGACCACAAAAACGTTAATAACAGTTATTTCTAGCCCCATACAACACAAGAACGTCAATAGGTGTCCACTGTATCAACAATAGATAGGTAAACCTATGGAGAGGGCGAAGGCATTCATCAACAGTTTATCCCTTTGGGGATTCCGTCGTATTGCTCACTGCCGGGGGCAACACGGCGGAATCACCAAAGGGATTTACATGCAGTGATTTTATCACGTAAATGGCCCGTTCATTCACTCATTGTTTGAAATAAAATATTGAGTGGCTGACTGTTTCCTTGGTGCTAAAACTTAAACACAGTCTATGTGGTATTTATTAGTCATGAATTAAAATGCACAAACATGTTTTTTTGTGCCATATATTTTTCTGTATCCCAGCGTATCCATCATTTCGTGCAGTTCACATTACCAGAATAATGGAGGCGCTTCGTGATCGGGTTCGATGTACATCCCTAGTCGTTATGGCCTAGTCTTGGTCTACAAAACATTTCTTGTACGGGTCCCCGGATGTAGTAGGAATAAAAAATGTGTGCTTCTCTACATATATGAGGGCTTCGCCCTCTATTAACTATAACAATTTTACCACCGATCCTTGTAATAAATTAAATGCTGGTCTTCAATTTGACTATTGAGTAGTTCCAATAAGCGCCCACATTTTTTCCGTAGGCGCTTATTGGTAGAATACGGTATCGGCAATAAGCGACATATATGTAATAAGTGACATTGTACTACAGTTCCCGCATTTTCCGGTTTTTGTTGACTCTTTGTCAAACTTTTATAAAGTTTCTATGTTGCATGTGATAGAGAAATGAATGTTCATAGATAAAGCAAAATTTACACCTTATTTGACACTTCTTTCCTCGCGATTCTTGCATTAAGACAATGAGACAACAGACTGATGGCAAGTGCAAACTACTGATTTATATATACATGTTGCGAATTTTTGTTCAAATTCTGGTGGTTGATTTGATTGGCCAATGGGATAACTTTCAAAAAATCCTGCTAGCGCTGGTACAGTGAAAACTGTCCTAGGTCTTACTTATGCTTTCAAACCAGCAATATAGAGAGCCTAGACTTTATTTTTCAGTGGTCAAACGGATTTGTCTGTAATCGCTCAAAATATGCACCAAACAGGAACAAAAATTAGACAGAAAGTAGCCAATTTCATGTTTAACCAATGATGAGAAAAATGAATCCATGGCATAATGAATTATTGACTAATGGCAGGGTGAGCCTTGGTAAATACATCTGTATACTAAAAAACTTCAAAATGCGAACATTCAAGAAGACTCTCAAACGTATCACAATTATGAATGACCATTAAAGTGCATATGTTACACTAAAACAATTTTGTTGATCGGTTCATGTTGAAGAAATGATCAATCTGTAATTGAGCGCTCGCATTTATGTAAAGTATTTGACCTTGTGTTATTTCATCTTCTTTTCTTTTTCTAATAACTCAACCATATATAGATCATTTACTATAGACACTACAGTCGATATGACGTTATAAATACATTATCTTATTATAAATACATTATCCTATTATACTGTTGACATAAAAATAGCTCGTTAGCTACCTACATACATACATATACTTTCATACATTTACATATCGTTGGACGTAACGATATTTCAGTAACATGGTAGCAATCGGCTTCTAATGATGAATGCCTGGTGAGACTAGAATACAATGTTTCTGGGAAGATCTTTGAATCATCGGTTAAACATGTAGACTGCCTCACAAAATCAGCGTAGGTACGTGTTCAAACTTGGACTGGTTATAGGTGAAAAGCTTCACGGTTTAAAATGCGACACACATAATATTATTTTAGTTATTTTGTTCTAGGGTGTACCTCTGGGCGTTATGGAGAAAATTGCGGAAACAGTTGTTTTTGTAAAGGATTGACATGTGACTACAAGACGGGTAAATGTGATGGAGACTGTCAACCTGGTTATACTGGAGAAGCTTGCAATAACAGTAAGTGTTTCTTTAAGTATGAGATACATGTTCAGTCGAATTCGTTTACATCGAACTCTCTTAATTTAAAAAATCGGTTATTTTGTACACGGAAATTTTCGCCCCTTTGGCCTCATTGTCAATGGACGAATTCAAAAGGCGAAGTTGATCTAGTTTTTTAATTGCAGAAATGATCTATTATATGTTCCATTCTAAACGACACGATATTACTAACAAACCTTTATTGTGACAGTAGTATAGGGTGAGGTAGATGGAGATGGAATGACAATCGACATCATTTGAAACCCCACCACTTTAAAAGGTTTTATCCAATCAGAATAGAGAACGTTGGAGTGATAATCGAATCGGAAATGGGGATCACGTGACAAGAAAGGAGAAATGAGATCTCCGACTGGGTATCAGAATGAGTAAAATATAAATAAGAAAAGTGTGATGTTTCCCATGGAGGCACTTCAAATCTTGACCAATCAAATCACGAGATGTCAAATACAATAAAAAGGATATCACATTATGATGGTTTCTCATATCTCTACATTGATTGAAATTTGACCACACACTTTGATGAATGCCTCGCAAGGTAATGACCATACCATAGCTTTATTTGTGAGCCTTGAGCCAAAACCGAGATGGCGGCAAACTCCAAGATGATAACAAAATAAAAGATGGCCGCCAACACAGCGTCAAATCCAACATGGCTGCCAAAGTCAAGATACAGTACAGTCCTTACCTTGAAGATGAGGCATTCATCTTCATGCACAGATACGAGATACCACCACAATGTGATTTTTATATCCTTTTTATTGCATTTGACATCTCGTAATTTGAATGGTCAAGATTTGAGGTACCTCCATGGGGAACGTCAAACTTTACTTCTTTATATTCTAATTCTGATACCCAGTCGGGGACCTCATTCCTCTTTATAGTGACGTAATTCCCATTTCCGATTTCGATTTTCGATTTTCACTCCAACTTTCTCCATTCTAATTAGATGAGACCCTTCATAAGCGGTGGGGTTTCACATGATGTCGAATGTCACTTCAATGTTCTTCATTCTGATTGGATGAGACCCTCCAAATGGGATGGGATTTCATATGATGACATCATTTTTGAGAACGATGAAATGAATATCATGGTACTAATTTATGTGCTCTGGAAATGCTTAAATCAAACTGGACATGTTTAGAATGTAAAACAAAAATACCGTCAACTAATATTAAAAAGTAACAGCTTCGTTAAAAATGAGATATTTCCAAAATATATACATGTACAATCGTATAAGGAAAATAAATCACGCAAAATAAAATATATGAAGCCGTGTACCAACCTGATACATGAAAATAATAGAATATCATAATATACGATCTAAATTCTAAAATTTCAGAACGTCATAATATAAAATTATAACATCAATAAATACATGATCAAGAGTTGGCTCTAGAGTGTTTTTATATGATACTGTCTTAAATAGGTCTACTTTATCTGTTGTGATAAAAACAATTATTACAGATGACCATGTACCTTTGTTTTGATATACTGCCGATATAATACTAAAATCGGATACATTGAAATTCGGTGAATTTAAGGGAGTAATGTGGGTTCCATGAATTTCATTGTAAGGGAGTTCGATTGTATATATATATATATATATATTTCTATACAGTCTATATTGTTCACTACTTCTTTCTTACTTACTTTAGTGGTATTACTAGACGAAGCTAACACCATTCAACCACTAGCGATATTGAGTGGAAAAGTTTTAGTTAACATCTAAATTCAAGTCAGTTTATATGTTACATAAATAACGTTTTGTGATTAACTCTTGAGTTATATAAAAACGTACTGCGATAATGAAGTATACGTTAATAAATAAATGATCTGAAAAATATCTTAATTCATCTGTATTTTAGCATGTGCTCCAGGATATTTTGGGGATAGCTGTTCATCCGCGTGTCCCAACTGTGCTGGTGACAAAACATGTAATCAATCCGGTGTGTGTCTAAATGGATGCGAGGCAGGCTACTTTCCAAAACAATCTCCAGGTTGTCTCGGAACATGTGGTAATTGTGTAGGTGGGGCATGCAATGCAGATGGAACTTGCCCTAATGGCTGTATCGATGGATATTATTTGGCGACCTGTAACGACTCATGTCCGAATAACTGTAATAATAGGAAGTGTGGACAGGACTCCGGAAACTGTATGTCATGTAAAGATGGATACTACGGTACAAAATGTAACCAAAAATGTCCGGATAATTGTTTGAATGAGAGATGTGATATGTCCTCCGGTCTCTGTCTTGGTAAGTGAAGTAATAGTTTTATCCTTCTTTTGATTTCTCAGTCTACCTTCCAATTCTGCTATCAACAAATTTTGTTCTGCCAATGCACGCTGCAGTTGTAGACAATGCATGATTTGATAGTATTGACGGTTGCTTATCTCAACTACTATAAATGTATTAGTATATGATTAAATGTAGACTTGTGTTCGTTTCTAAATATCATTTCTGATGTATACTCGTACTCATGATTGTATTCAAGTCCCGCATTGCTTGTAATTTCAATGCCTGAACGTGACTTCAGTTATTCATTTATTTGTATAGGGAAATAGAAATCTGATTTCTTAAATTTTACTTGTCCGATTTGCTAACACGTTTTTACTGGCATAACGTTTGTCCATTTAATACTGAAATGAGGAAA
>BROG01001306.1:0-62500 GCA_030159075.1 Atrina japonica | reverse complement strand
TAAAGTATGTATGAGCCATCTCGGTTATGCACAAGAGCACTTGCGGGTAAAAAGGATAATTAAAATGTGCTTTGATAACGAAGTGAAAGGGAAAATAATTTAAACCTCGTTATAGCCTCATTATTCGGATTCAAATTCTACCATAATTATAAGGGCCAAAGCGATCGTTTCTATCGATTAGACTTCATTAGTTGAGCTACAGTGTGAAAAAGATGTTTCTTTCCGACAGAGAAAGTGGTATCATACAAAACTGAATATGGATTCAAATCCATTTTAGTGTAACCACTGTAAAAAATCTGAGCTTTTGAATAATTTAGTATTTGATGTTCTCAGTGTGAATTATTACTTTAGTACATTTGTACGATTATCAGCTAGTACCAAAATACCAGATACCTAGGTATAAGCATACCCCAGAGGACTCGACCGTTCCACCAGCAAATATAATGTTAGAAAATAACAGGGAAACGATTTTCCCTCGCTACAACCGGTATTTCGTTAAAATTGGAATATATATATATATATATATAATATCTATTTATATTATATATATATATCTATATATATATAAATATATATAATATATATATTTATATATATATATTAAAATTAATTTGATGTATATTAAAAATCCTGCAAAGCTGATGCCTACATCCAGCTTACATTTTCATATTGTAAAGTTCAGATTACATAGAGTAGAGTCGTCTGTAGCAATTGTTACGAGGATTTCTTCCTCACTTGTTTCATTTGAATTTTACCGTGGACTGCTGCGGGTGTCACCGGTCAACAGGGGATTCTTATTCCTTAATTACACCTGATCCCACCTCTGGATTGTCATACGTCCAATGTTCACTAGATTTGTATATATACATATACAGGACATTCTTTCATTTATACTTTGGTATTTGAGATTTGAGAGTGAACACTAGTTTTTGTTTTTTAAGAGTCTAGATGAGCAATTTGCATATATACCTTTGTGTGTCTGTAAGTATTCATTCTGTTCTAGATTCTATTTATACAAATGTTTTGACGAACAAACAAGATCAGTTTGATTCACTGGATGAAAGAGAAGGGGGTAAAAAGGAAGAGCAGACCCTGTATATGAATACAGCCATGACACAAAACCATGACGAAAATGTTTACAGTAATGAGAGTGATACTATAGATCCTAACGCTGTACCTGTAGACAACTTTGATAAATTCCTTGCATCAAATATACATGAAAAAGAATTGCTAATCGAATACAAGGTAGCACATTTCCAGTATCATGCATTATCAATATTATCAATTTCTTTACATCTACAATCTTTATCAGTTTAAACATGAATTTTCTGAGTGCAGAGCAAAAAGTATACAATATTATCACTTTTTGTCAGTTATTACTTCTACTTCTAGTAATAACAGATTATATTATTACAATTATCTTTATTTTTTTTCTATGAAATATACATGTGTGGTATAATCTTTCAACTCCAAATTTTCAGCATTCCGATATTCGCTTTTATCCAATCAAATAGCTTGGTCCCAAGACATTTTATTTAACATATTGTAGATATGCAAATATGTATTATGTATATTTTGTGCATTTTGAATTCCGAGCATAAAATGGTGCCATAATCACATAATTACTTAATTTGAGACCCTGTATTCCGCTTCTTTACCGTTTTATAAAACGACATGTTTTCCTTTTGTGATCTGACAAAATATCTGTGGTATAAATACAACAGATACATCTGCTTCGTAAAGTATTTTTTCTCATCTTATTTCTTATTTCACTTGGTTATGGTCTCTGGCATATATAGACCGATAGTGGTCCAAAAATATATATATTTCCCTGGAAGGGTATACCCCATCTCCTTATATTTCTATTTCTATGAATTACGTGAAAAGCATTTACATTCAAACACGTAAATCATATAAACTTGCTCATTATGAGAAGAAATAGTCATTGATATACATTGGGGTCCTTGTGGGTAAATGCGACACCTTCTTAAATTTCTATTTTATGTTTAACTTAAAACCGTCTAGATCCCCAAACCTGAACTGTATATAATATTCTTAATTATTGGGAGAGACTTTCACTGTCGTATATGGGACTCCTAAGGGTCTTGCCTCATCCCTGAAATAAGTATATATAAATACACACACACACACACACACACACACACACACACACACACACACACACACACACACACTCGATAAAATAAGTGTTAACATTGACTTGCAATCACTTATTAATTTTTGTTTTAATAGTCGATGCCAAGTGGTTCCATTCATCCACATACAGAAGCGGAAAAACCAGAGAACATCAGGAAAAACCGATTTCGAGCTACTTTTCCTTGTAAGTAGATTTAATGAACTGACTTAAAACAAACCATAGGAATCATGTAGAAAAACAGGGAAAGTAATGAAGAGGGACACACCCATACACACACAAATATATCTATTTTTATATCTATATATCTATCTATCTATCTATCTATCTATCTATCTATCTATCTATCTATAGATAGATAGATATCTATCTAGATATCTATAATCTATCTATCTATATATATATATATATATATATATATATATATATATATATATATATATATATATATATATGAGCGATCAGACTTTTTAATAGATTGTTTTATAGATTTTTATATATTTTGTTTAAAGTTTCTTGCCATTTTCACACTTTTGTGTATTCTATGAATTACATAGCTTTTAATTTGTATTCTGATTCTGTGGTGTGTGTGTGTGTGTGTGTGTGTGTGTGTGTGTGTGTGTGTGTGTGTGTGTGTGTGTGTGTGTGTTGGAGGGGTTTATGCGTGATTGCGTGTGTATGTGTTATTTATGTTATTGTAATAACTAGGTCCTGAAGAAGGAATTGGATGGGTCGTTCCAAAAATTTGACTCTACTTTTGTCTGTGCCGTTAGTCATTTTAGTGCTTTATATAAGTGGTAAAATATATATTGTTTGACAGCTTCAACACGAATTTAATTTTTAATCATATATCATATAACATAGTATGTAGATTTGATTGTGTTTTCTTTTAATGATATTTTCTTTCCCTCCTTTCTCATAGATGACCATTCCCGCGTTATCCTAAAAACAGAAGACGGACGTAAAGCAGATTACATCAATGCAAACTACATTGATGTAAGTGCGTGATTATTATTGATCTTTACCTTGCCTCTGACATTTTACTTACTATAAATACCAATGGTGGGAAATTAACAACCAAGCTTTATGCCAAGCGTGATGATTACTACTGTCATCTTTGAACATTTAAATAGTAACAATCGTTCTCGTATATATATCGCAGATGACATAATATTACCGCAAGATATAAACATTTCATGTACAAAGGAAAACTACTTACTGATAAGTATTAAAACATAAATACTCGAAAGAGTATCAGAGGAATCGCGTTTAATGTCAACATTTCGCATGTCGGTATGATGACCGTGTTTGCAATTACAAAATAGTTCACTAAATGAAAAGTTGAGTCGATTTTAATGATTGTGAAGATGTTTATTCCTGACATATTTCATTTGAATTTGACTGTAGAATCGCTGCCTGCGGTGTCCTATCAACAAGGGATGCTTATTCATCCATGACATCTAATCCAACCTTTATCATAGGTCCGTGATTGTCCAGTGTTCACCAGATTTGTACATTGCCCCTGAACCACTAGATAATTCATACATTGCTTTCTAGAATCTTTACTAGAATCTTTTCTAGAAGTGCCTTAAAGAGAGAATATTTCACAATGTTTTTATTTTAGTACAAAAGTTGAAATTTCTATTCAAGACCTGTATTCGAACATGTGATATTCATTCAGTAACGATACTCTCTAACCATTAAAATGCATTTATCATTTATATAGAGTACAGATGAACTCCAAAGATATATAGCAACTCAAGGTACGTCCTCTGTTTCTACACGTGTTGAATAAAACTTTGAAGAATGAATTAGAAATTGAATCAGATAAATAATTATATAAAACGTAAATACTATTAATAAACTTTTTAATAATTATGAAGGCTTTCTGTAATTTGATACCTAAGTAACTACATGAAATGATCTCTTACATTCATAGACGGGTTTGGAAATACATCTAGTTTTATTGTATGATACCACATTTTGTTTAGGGTTTATTTTGAATTCGATCTCAACTGATGAAGTTTCATTGACAAAAACGGTAGTCTGATTAGACCTTATATGCAAAACTGTTACTTTGGCATCATGTTTATAATATCAAAATTGCCTATATAATATACGGCATTTTGTGTGGTGTTTGCACATTTATATCCAGCATAGCATTTTTTTCATCAAAAACTTATTATAAGTTTTTGAAATAAATTATGGTAAAGTTGTATCAAGTTTTGCATGTATTATAATTTAGATATGGGTGACGGCATACTTATTCCTAGCTACCTGTAAAATATATTATCATGTACCTTAAACCAAATGTATAGTCTGGTTTTATATTTTGGCTACATTCTATTAAAATCGGTTGTCAATGACCACGTGGTCTGAGAACCATTCTTTAAATCACTGTTACTGTCATCAATTGTCTTTGTCTGGTCTAACTGTCTGGTCTAACTGTCTGGTCTAACTGTCTGGTCTAACTGTCTGGTCTAACTGTCTGGTCTAACTTTCTGGTCTAACTGTCTGGTCTAACTGTCTGGTCTAACTTTCTGGTCTAACTGTCTTGTCTAACTGTCTGGTTTAACTGTCTGGTCTAACTGTCTGGTCTAACTGTCTGGTCTAACTGTCTGGTCTAACTGTTTGGTCTAACTTTCTGGTCTACCTTTCTGGTCTAACTTTCTGGTCTCTTATTCTTTGTTTCGGGTTTTACCTCTGAAATGGAATTTTGTGACCGTTTTGTTCATTGGTTGTCGTCTGTTGTGAAAACCTGTCCGTTGCAGTGTAACTTGATCTTTTTTATTTCTACAATGAAAACACAATTCACAGCATTCAATTAAGAATTTTTCCTATGCAAATATTATGATGCACAAATGTAAAAATATTTTACTGGTCATTTTAGGGCCGCTGCAGAATACAATGGGCGATTTTTGGAGAATGGCATGGGAAAACGACGTGGAAAAAATTGTGATGTTGACAAACTTAAAAGAACTAAATAAAGTGAGTTTGATTTTACCTGCCTCCTTGATTCAGTTGAGTCATACTATTTCAATCAACTTTTTACACTGAAATATGTTGAATAATTACACTATATAATTTCAAAACTTCAGTATAATCTATAACATAATTTTCAGGTTATATATTCACAAATTGGAACGGTTCATGAACTTGACGAATAACATTATGTACAGAACTAATAGAAACAAGTAAAAACGAAGAAATACCCATGTATAATCAAACGACATATTGTAGGCCTATATAAAATGGTCTCAAAATGAAGAAAATGGCGAATCCCTAACAGGATGGGACCAGGTGTCTGAACGGGGTCAAAGTCCCCTGTTAGCATGCCATACCCGCCGCAAGTATTTCATGGAAAGCTCTCGAGTTAAGTGAAAAGACCAAGCTCATTGAAAATGTCAAACATGTTTTTTCTCTATTTTAGGCCAAGTGTGACAAATATTGGCCGGATCCTAACCACCCGAAGAAATATGATGTGTTTGAAGTTCATTGTTTAGATGAGCGAATATTATCATATTACGTCGTTCGTTGTTTCCGAATGACAAACAAAAATGTAAGTTACTAATGTCATTTATATACCCGTGAAGAATTAACATTTGAAAATATGCTTAACCCTTTCACCCCTGAAAATCAAGATGGTATGGACTTTTCCATTGTTAAGACCAATCTACTTTGGCATGTAGGGTTGAAAGGGTTAAACTAGACAAAAATGTATTACATAAGTCATATTTATAACAGACTAAATAAAGTTTATTAGGTTGTCGCTGTATCTTCTTAGTGGTTACTTTATTCAAATGTGTTACTTTATATTCAGATTGTAATTCATATTGCACCTGTTGTCCTATCCTTATCTTCCTCTCTCGTTTACGTTATCAAACAATGGATCTTTTCTGATATTTACTTACAGTGGATGAACCATTTAAACATGAATCATTATTCTAACTTCCGTTTCAGTCGAAAATAAATAAAACGACTTTAATTGTGTCCATTTTTCGTTCAGACAAAAGAGGAGAGAAAGGTATGGCATTTCCACTTCACGACTTGGCCTGATCATGGAACACCCGACCCTTTGCAGTTTGTAATGTTCCATAGACGAGTAGACAAAACTAAAAAACAACTAAATGGTCCTGACATTGTACACTGCAGGTACGGATTTAACCATTTTAACCCTACATACCACAATAGACTGATCTGAAACAATAGAAATAGTTTACTAAAAAGGCAACGTGCATATATGCTCAATACGACTGTTTATGTCAATAAGACTTCATCAGTTCGACAGATGAGCTCGAATAAAATGATATATTTCAGAAAGAAAATAGTGCTATCATAAAAGGCGAAATAATAAACCAAAATGTAATCTTAAGAGTACCCACCTTTACAAAAATGACAATCTTAGGTTTTGAGAAATTTCGAATTTAAATAGAACAATGCCAGCGAAATATTACTTTAGTATAAAATAACTAAATATGATACAAGGGCATTTTAATTTGTTTATAATTGATGCATACACATCCTCCACGTTTTTTATTTAATACATAATATAATAGTATGACGTCAATGTTTTAAACATGAATGGTAGTATCTTGACATACGAAATCTTATATGTAATATCAAAAAATGGTAGTACAAAGGTATTTTTCTATTGATTGTTGGATACGGTTTTTCATTCAGTCAGTCTAGGTCTTTGTCTTTGTACGATTCGTATTGGGTGCGAGTTTTCCTTGTAACTTCACTCAACCAGCAAATCTCGTGCACATCTACGAAGATGATCGGAATTAATCAAACGTCATGTCTTGTTTCAGTTTCAGTGTAAACACAAAAAATATTGATGATTTTTTTTACATCTGCACTCTGTTTTCGAGGTAAATCGTATTGTCATGTTATTTTTTATGATATACAACCGTTTCATAATTATTACACACTTTCTGAAAAAAATATCCCTTAATAGCTAATGCTGCATTAAACAATTTATATGAGTTATTATCATGTTTCTAATGTCAAATTGTAGATGAATAATAAAGAAAATAATTAACAGCAGTAGCCTAATCCTCTTCTTCGCAGTCGACATAAAGAGTACATGTTATGAACATATGTTTACGTATTGCAGCGCAGGGATCGGACGTACTGGCACTTTTATAGCGCTGGATGCGCTAAGAAAACAAGGAAAGAAGACCGGGAGAGTGAACGCCAAGAAATATGTTAAGATCATGCGGAAGGACAGAATGAATATGATTCAAACTGCAGTATGGTTATCTTGTTTTCATGTGTTTATATTCTTTATCTCTAAGTCAAATAAATAAAAGTAATGCTTATACATTTCATATTTCCCTGAAAATGTTCTCATCCTTATGTAAAATAAAACACAACGGATATCATCGTCATGGCGATCACGTTTTATCTATCTGTTGAAAGCAGCTAAAATGTAAATAGAGTAAATATTTCAACATTCACAATTTCATAAAGCGTTGGAATGTTGGATATTCTGGTTAAACTCGATGCCGAGAAATTTGTGGAATTTTTTAAATATAAAAACTAACCTAAATTCTAACGGGGTTATCAAATCGCGTTTTCGTTGTCCTGTCATATAGTCCTCGGCGATGAACAGGATTTCACTTATTCATATGGAAACAATATTCTCAATTGTCAATATCAGCAAGTACCAAAATTTTTAATTTCATACACAGAGGTTGACTATATACTCATTTAGGCATATTGTTATTGAAATAAATAGTTTAGTAAATAGATAAATAATTGAATAGAAATCGTTCAGTAATTGGTTATCTTTTTAAAAAGCGAAGAAATGTGATGAAATTCTGTTTTATATAATGCACTGTATATTTTAGCAACAATACGTTGTTCTTCATGAAGCATTGGCCGAAACTTTTCGAAGTAATGATACAGTCATCATGATGGACGAATTTTCTTCCAAATGGGAGGCGATACAGTCCGACAAGATTCCAATGAACAAAAGAAAGTTCCGAATAGAATATGATGTAAGACTATATATATATATATATATATATATATATAGATAGATAGATAGATAGATAGATAGATAGATAGATAGACAGACAGACAGACAGACAGACAGACAGACAGACAGACAGACTTGTCGGGTCATCACTAACTGCTATCTCCTACTAAGAAATTTTGTGTATAAGTTATATGTAACCAAACTGACCAAACTGTTTAATGTTAAAGTAGGTCCTGTGAATTTCAATATTCATAAAGTCAAAGTGGATTTTGTAGGGAGCCTTTCCAGTCTCTTGATTACTTCTTGTAATGTCGTTTTGGACTGTTAAGAAGAGAATGTGTCTTCATAATGAAGGTAACATGGCCTTTATTACCATGGTTACATTTTAACCGTAATTTGTAGAAGTTAAGGTCTTGAGTTACACTGAAGTTTTCTCATGATGGACTCTAAAACTAGCTTGCGGTTTTGGGAAAAGAAAATGTCCACGGCTAAGCTACATCAAGATACCGGTATATTGATACAACAAGTATCTAAATACTCAACAACTTTTCGGTTATAATATGGTGGCTGCCTATTTTAGTAGTGGGGAACCCGGTAACAATGTACCCGGGAAGAGACCACCGACCTTCCATAAGTAAACTGGCAAACTTTCTTACAAAAATCAGTTTAGGTTCCAGCGAGGCTCGTACCTACGCTGACCAAATGCTTTAACCATATGACCAAAGAGGACCAGCTATAACAAATAATGACAGATCGTTATTGTTATATTTGATATGAAATGCAGTATAAATGTGGACTGATATGTTTCGCATGGGAATGGCATTCAAAAATACGTTTGGGTTAAATATTCATAAAAAGTAGTGTGGTTTGTTTATTTCAGGTTGTGTTGAAATGGGTTACTGATCCTGTTTTTATCGATATTGCAAAAGTCCACCCGGAACACTTTTTGTTCGTACATTGGCATTTGCGTGTGCGTTTGTAAACATGGCGCACCAAGGAGATTTCGTGTTGATGGCTAACATTTTTAAATCATGTTAGATTTCTTATCTGTTGCACAGAGGAGTAACACATTTGTTCAAGAGAAAACAAATATATATGTTTATATTATCGGATAATATTTATTTGAGATAGATGAAGAAAATGCTACCACTGAAATAGGTCAAACTTATATTTCATAATTTCCAGTTGTGAGAAAAATAATCGAGTACCACATTTGAGTTCCATATAGAACAATATTACTCTCAAAATGGACCGATATCCGAATTAAGGTTTATACTTCAGTTGAAACCACTTGATCCATTCCGCCCTCGACTGATATTTTTCTATCTGGAAGTGAAGACCCTATTTGTCTTCGTTCTCTTCAAATACCTATTCCCTATGGTATCACACCGTCCAGGCAGACATCAGTTTTGGAAGAGTTCTGTTCTGTAAATAATCATCCGGACCCTTATTTCTGTTTCTTCTGTTGGCAGACTCTCATTTCGCTGAAAAAACAAAGCAAAACTATTGAATTTAAAGCGGGTTCATTGGATGAAAACAAATCCAAGAACAGAAACCAAGCCATTAAAGCATGTAAGTTTATGTACATATTTATTTAAATGAATGTGTGAAAGTTATGTAATTCAGGCGAATCTTCTATAAACCACACGTGTGTTGATATACCAAAATGTGTATCTGTTACTAATTAAATTCAATAGCTATACTCAGTGATGTTACAATGACGATAGCTGTTTATTAAAGGCGTATCCTGGATAGCGCAATCTCTAAGTACTCAAATATTTTTATTAAGTGTGACAAAATGAATAATAATAATATCTTTGACGTCTATATTTCTTCCTGGAGAACACACAACTAATCCAGTATCTGTTACTGTTGTTACTTTTTTCATAATGCACTATATATTAATTATGTAATGTGTTTTCATCTAAATATTGTGTCACTTCTTATATAATGATCCTCATATTAATTATGTGCCACTTGGTTTTAATTGGATTTTGCAGCGGACAAATACCGGCCATTTTTAAGTCCATATGGAGGTGATAGAACAGACTATATCAATGCTGTTATACTACCTGTAAGATTATTAGATAATATTTAGATTCAAAAGTATAATTGATTCAAAACTGGAATATTAAAAGTACATCATCGGTCATTTTAAAACATATATATGACAATTTTTGTTATAACTGAACATTAATACTAAATAGAATATAATATATAATTCCAGGTTATTTGTATAATTATTTTGTATTAGCAACAGTGGAATAATGATAATAATAATAATAATGTCTGGGGAGTGAATGTTTAATAACGTTTAAATATCTGTATTGTATTGATTATTGATTGTATAGGATTTAATCATTAGATCAATTATCTTAGTCGACGGTCAGTCCAATGCCCTAAAGCAAATTTTAGTTCTACTGCGCATATGGATTGAGTTGCTGAGTACTTTCTTTTTAAATTTATTGGTTCTTTTCTATTAGCTTTCTCATTGGTTTATATCTTCATGATATTAACAAATTATATCCTTTCCCTCCTTTTTATTTTGTGAATAAGATTATTAGATAATAATAATAATAATAATAATAATAATAATAATAATAATAAAGTATAATATCATAGGATTATTATTATTATTATTATTATTATTACCCGTATTATAAGATGATATTAAATCAACACAATTTATCATTACCTGTATGACCTTCGTAACCTTGGTAAATTTACACAAGTTCTTTTTTTCAGACAAATATCAAGCTGGTAGGATACATTGTGACTCAGAGACCTTTACATAACACCGTACTGGATTTCTGGCAACTGGTAGAAGAACATGACATTTCACGAATTGTATTGTTTGAGAGTGACGATGAGGACAAGGTATGTATAATATAATCTAAATAAATATAATTTGACGAAACGCATCGATGCAGACCCTGGTTGTCAATATGCAGCACCATTAATTCACAGAATATTGACAAATCCCAGGTTACATTAGTAAATTTGTACATTTGTAAAACACGACACTAAACCTTGTGGCATTGCATGTTATCTAAAATTAAAACTGAAAAAGGAATCCATTTGTCAACATGCCTAAAGTTTTGACAAAAACTGAATTTCATGTATGCTTCGTTCCTTTCTGTACCAGATAATTTCATTAAGACAAAACGCACACAACACAGAGAAACACACACACACACAAACACACACACACACACACACACACACACACACACACACACACATACACACACACACACACACACACATACACACACACAGATAAACATACAGACATACGCATACACACATATAAAGAGAAACACACATAGATACACACATAAACACACAGACACATACAATCAATCAATCAATCAATCAATATACTGGGTACCTAAACTTCATAAAACCCCATATAAGCAAAAATACATAGCAGGATCCAGCAAATGTTCTACCAAACCTGTATCTTCACTCCTTGCCAAGATATTGACAGCCGTTAAGGAGAAACTTCAACAATACTGTACAGTTGCTTCTTCCAGAAGCGGTTTAAATCAGATGTAGATACTTAAAAATTCTAAACAGCTTTTAGAAAATTTGAAGGCACACAATTTTTCTTGATTTCACAGCATCAAAACCTATGACTTCTCTACTCTTTACACTACTATTCCACATAAAAAAAATAAAAGAAAGACTTTTCAGCATCATAGACAACTGTTTTTTCACTAAAGGTGGTACCCGAAAATTTAAATATCTAGTGATTGGCTATCAGGATACTTATTTCGTCAAACACCACTCTGATTCTATACATAAATATACTGAAGTTGATATAAAAAACATGCTGGAATTTCTAATAGATAATATATTTGTAATGTTCGGAGACGTGGTCTTTCAACAAACTGTCGGCATTCCTATGGGAACCAATTGTGCTCTTTTACAGGCCGACCTGTTCCTATATTCATACGAAGCAGACTTCATTCAGAACCTGCTGAATCAAAATAAGAAAAAGTTAGCGGTGTCCTTTAATTTGACATTTAGATATATCGACGACGTTTTGTCAATTAATAATGACAATTTTCATACATATGTCAATGCGATATATCCCAGTGAACTAGAAATGAAAGATACAACAGAATCAAGCACACACGCTTCACGCAGATGGGAAATTAGCAACTAAGCTATACGATAAACGCGACGAATTCGGCTTTTCCATCGTAAATTTTCCACAATTAAATAGTAATATCCCTAATTCACCCGCATATGGAGTTTATATTTCACAAATGATCCGATATGCCAGGGCGTATACAACATATGAAGATTTCATATACAGAGGTAAACTACTCACTGACAAATTATTGACACAGGGATATCGAAAACAGCTTTTAATGTCAACGTTCCGCAAATTGTATGGTCGGTATAATAGTCTTGTTTCCGACTACTCTGTTTCACTAAGTGAAATGTTGAGATTCCTTTTCGTTTGCGGTTGTAGAGACGTCTGTACCAATTGTGACGAGGATACACTCCTCACGTATTTCATTGGACTTGTCTGTGGACTCACGGCGGGTGTGACCGGTCAACAGGGGATGCTTACTCCTCCATGGCACCTGATACCACCTCTTGGGTTCTAATGGTCCGTGTTTGTCCATTTTTGCCAGATTTGTATCTATGTCCGGGACATTCTATTGATTTATACTTTGGTATCTGAGTTTTTTATATTCAATAGTAGTGAAGAAAGAGACGCACACACAATTATGAAAAATTCTTACATTCCTATATATTTAGTGAAAATTGCTTGAAAAACCCAGGTTTGGCACTTTTACAATTGCAATCGATTTACAAAACCTTACTATTTGTTTATTTGAATACCACACTGGGCCTTACCTTATTTTCACAAGATATATATAGGGATATACGAATTTTTTATGCCTGTATATAGTTCTTATTTGTTATTGTACATCAAGTACAAGTAGTAAAGGTAAAACAATTGAAATATTGTTTTGGTATACACAACTAATTCCCCTTTAATATTTTATTGAAATGATAACAAATGATTTGTTTTGTCTTTTAGACTGTATTTTATCCTTCTACATCTCATCTGAATGTGGATGACGGGGTCATTAAATGCAAAACGCAGACAGACTACTCGGATGACGTAACTGTGATCAAGCTAGATAAAGTCAACAACGTATGTTATTTCATTGAGAATATACCGTTAAATTATATTTATTGACAAAGGTTTGATTCTCATTTATTTCTTTTGAATATGACTGTGAACAAGCAACGGTTGTGACCGGTCAACAGGGAATGCTTACTTCTCCCTGGCACCTGATCCCATCTCTGGATTTCCAGAGATTCGTGTGTGTTCGATATTCACCAGATTTGAATATGTATACTGGACACCCTGAAGATTTTTATACTGATAAATTATAAAGTCTTCTATCCTTTGAAAAATTATAATGTAATAAAGCTATGGTGCAAGAAATTATTAAGTTTATCAACGTTACTACAATACTGGAATTTGGAAATAAGTCATTTGAAAAAATGAATTATCAAGTACAACAACGGATCATTATTTTTTCCCAATTTTTCCTAGTCCTTGAATTCGATGATTGTACGTACATTCACTTTTGTAATAACGTTTTGATTACAGGAAACAGAAGAAAACACACAAATAACAATTTACAAAGTGAATACAAGAAAGAAAATGTTACCAATGGCAAAACAGATCTTAAAAGTCAATGAACTTGCCTGTCCATGGGAGAGGAGTACTGAACCACTGGCAGTTATAAGTCAGTACGTGTCCGATTTACTTGTAATGAGATATCATTTATGTCATATAAGGGGTCACTATAATTTCTTTTTCACACCATCAATACATGTGATATAATAATAATGTAATATAATATCATAAAATAACATGTGTATTATAATATCCTGGATTCTGAAGATTTATACTTTTGTGATTTTTAGGATAATTATTGTATGTTGATCTTTGTCCTTTTGTGTTGTTTTCTGTGAGCGACAATTTAGTTTCCTTAAAATTAAGAAACATTTTATCTGATTTAGAACTACAATGGCCATAATTTGGCAATATTTCCAAGAGTTATTTTCCTTCTGGTGGTGATAGTATTCCTCAAAGATGTCTTCCTATCAAAGTTAGTTAGGGGCATTAACTGTGTTTTTTCTCTTTCTTTACAAATTAGATTGATATGCAAATAGCAAAACAGAGATACACAAAGGCTAAAAAATTCTTAATTCCTATATATCTTGTGAAAAATGCTTAAGAAACTCAGTTTGACAATCATTCATTTGCAATTGTTTAATACAAACTTACTATTTGTATATACATACCACATTGGACCTAACTTTATTTTAATAAAATGTATAGGAATGTAAGATTTGTATATCTGTGTATAGGTCTTACTCGTCATTGTGCCTCAGTTACACGTAGTAAAAGTAGAAAATTCGAAATATTTGTTTTTGGTCAACACAGCTAACGCCCCTGAAAGATAAGCGTTTTTCTAGTGTGTTTATGTCTATGTTGTTTGTCATCTTTAAACTGCTTATCATAAATGTCTAAAATAGTATATTGATGCTTTGATAGAAACCATTTTCTTTATTTCATATATTTGTAGTGACGGCACGTCTCCCTGTGATGTCTATTGCACAGTTACTAGCATTCAGGAAAGTATGAAAATCGACAATGAAATTGATGTTTTTCAAATGGCAAGACAGCTTCAGCTCAGAAGACCAGAATTTTTCGGAAATTATGTAAGTATTTGAATGATACATGAGTTGAAAACAAAGAGGTGGAACAATTTTTGTTTTTAAAATATATACTGTCGGTTGCATTTTTCAGCATTCATGTAGAATGCTGAAGTATTTTCAAGAAAGTATTTTAGAGATTCGTGTAAATCGTTTAACTTTCTGCATGAGCAGTAATTTAAAGTTGTTTAACTTCCTGCATGAGCAGCAATTGTATTATATCTATAGTTTTCTAACGTATCATTTTATATCAAACATGTTTTCCTGAACTTTAAATTAATTGTTATAATTAATTAGGAAGCGTGTATATGTATATCATTTGGGTCATCCTAACAAATGTATGATGAAAACTTTGTCCCTCTACCTGCCTGTAGGGGGTCATGAATCAAATATATAAGTCTGTACTCACCAGGAAGATTAAACTAATTAATTGATACTCTCATGAAACGAATAATGCACCTGACCTAGTTTTAATTACAATTGACTGATAAGAATTCCTTAAAGGATGAAAATGGAAGTTCAGAAATGGAATCTTATAAATCCAGAAAATTGTTTTAGCTAGGGTCCTGATTTAAATCCTTTAGTTTTTCATTTATTTTCAGGAGAGTTACGAGCTGTGTTATGGAACTATCAATGAACATTTGGATGCTGATTCAATTTATGTTAATTAACAAAATGTGATCAACGGTTGAGATTACAACAAAGTAGTCATAACTTTCATGTAATAAAAATGCTGTAATATTTACTCTAATAATTACTTTGAAGTATAATTTACATTTTAAAAACTTGTTTTGCGAAGAGCTAACAAAAAATAAATTAACAATGCTAAAGTTTGTAAATAAAACAGAGCTAAAAGAAATGACCAAGATTATAATTTATATTTATAAAACTTCATCAGCTAAAATTTAATATAAATTCTAAAATTCACAAACAGAAAATGGTTAACATAGTACCTAATATCTAAATTCATGACTAAATACGTCTAAGATTTTAAAGAATGCTAACCATTCGAAATATTACTAAAGTATACAAAATCAATTGGTATTGAAATACCAGATACTGGGTTTATATATATACCCAGGGACTCAAACGATCCACCAACAGTGAGAATGATCCAGTGGTTATAAATATTATTCACAATACCAAAACTGAATCATACACACACACACGTCATGTTAGGTTAATGTATTGTTATCTTGTCCTTTACCATGGAACAGACATATGTTTTTTGTATATGTATTAGCACACAACAGAATTATGGCAAATTTTACACAAATCTATATGACTATGGTGCTTATGCTAGATTTTTTTTCTAAAAATACTATCTGTAAACCGTAAACTTAGCGCTACAAAGAATAGTGTGGAACACTGTGAATGATATTACAGACACGAAACAAACTATACCCCAACAAGGTGCCCTATATATTATCATCATAAAATCACAGACATTTCCCAGATTTGTAATGTTTGCATTTCAATATACTAATTAAATTGATGCTATAGAGAAACGCATTCACAAAATTGAATCAAGTTACATTTATTCAAAAATGTTTTAAAGTAGTTAATAATTCTATTGTATTTTTCTGCGATGACGTCAAATTTGTATATTTGCATTAATTGGTTGATTGTTCTTTTGTTGTTTTGTTAACAGAATGTAAGATTTACATCATTTTTAATCAGTATACCGGTGAGAAAAATCACTTCGGTGATAAACACTTTCTTAAAGAAATCTGATTAGTGAACATTGAAAATGTGCTAAACCAATCGTCATGTTTAATTTGTCAATCTCATTGTCACGTGGTCACATCCAGGTAATATTGGTGCAATACTTAACTTTATGTTTAATGAATATAAAACATAGACAGCACACTGCTGTCACATAGTTGTAATACATATTGTTACGTTATTTATTATGTAAAAATGACATTTGAGACGTAAATTTGAAATTCAGGCCCGATTTCAAATCCATCGGGCCCACCACTGGATTTCCAGAGATCCGTGTTTGTCCAGTGCCCATTAGATTTGTTTATTTGTCCCCTGGACATTCTGAAGATGAATACTTTGGTATCTGCCATTTCATATTGTTTTGCACTGTCAGAATATCTTTTAAATAAACGGTCATGTTACCGTTATATGTATATCTATTTTCATGTATTATTGTCAATAAAAAAATATTGAACTACTTATTTTATATTCCAAATATTTAAACATGCGATACCTAAGAAATATATTTTCAAACAATGCTATTTTCGTTATATTTATCCAATTTATGTTAACCAGGTGCAGTGCTCATTTTGTATTGAAAAAACGTTCTGTATTTTCATATATGGATTACAACATTTAGTATTATAGTATAGATTCTTTGAGGACTTTCGTTTCTGGTGTAGAACGTTAAAATGTTTCACAATACATACATGTATATTTCATCAATGATATCTACCCTAATGTTACAAAGTAAACGTGAAACGTACAGTTTCAAGTATATGTCAGAACTGGTATATATATTCACAAGACGGAATTAAACTGAAATCCTCCTGGATATTGATTTATTGGAAAACATTATTGATTATTGTCCAATTGACATAACCTGGCTGGCCGGAGTAACCTTTTGAATATCAAACGGGATTCTACTCACCTTTCGGTTAAGAAAAGCTGCACGAAAATAAACTTTTTATTTCTCACTGTATTGTGACAAACAAGAGCGATTACTTCAGTCAGTTTAATTTTAAAGTTATGCTTTATTACCTAACTTTTAAACTTAAACTCGTCCAGACCAAGGAAGGGTTCACAAGACTCCACCCCGCCATGTTATATGGATTTTACTATAGAACCGGTTTCAAATGTATGTTGTAGTACGCCATTTTCAACTAGGCGCGGAAGCTCGTGGTTCAAAGTTAACATTTTTCATCATTACGTTATGAATCTCTGTTGTACAAAATTGTTTAAATTCTTATATGAATAAAATATAGAACATTTGATTGCCTTTGGAAGTAATTATTTACAAAATTGTGTTTCATGCTGTTTCAAGAAGGAAATAGATAAATGAACAGTAGTCGTGGTTTTATGATTATTATAATGCGTCGTAGTCCTAGTAACAGCGACTATACTCTTCTTTTTGAAATATAGAGTTCGTTATGAAAGTTTGAGGCCAAGGGTCGGATTCTTGGTTTAAGTGAAACCTGATATTCAATCCCCGAAAGCATTTATTTTATAGAATTTCATGAAAATCGGTTTGTTTATTGTTCTGTATATTTCTATTCATTGAAATAGTGTAACCCATTGGCTCTGTCTTCAAAGGCCCATTAACGGATTAGTAGTTTCAATACTTACACGGTGTTACACGCCCTAATTATGTGCATCTAAGTAAAATGAACTACTTCATGACATATCTGGATTTTATGGTTAATTGGTGTAAATATTGTTTTGAATTAGTGCATTTAAGTTCAACTCTTTAAGTAATTATTGCAAACGTTAGTTTAAGTGAAGATGAAATTTCTGAAACAGCACATTTAAGACATTGAAACGATGTGCATCATTGTCGTCATAGGCGTCGCAAGTAAACAGTTTCAGTTCTATCATGGCTATTAATCATCTAAATTACTGGTGTATATTAAATCCAGTCTAAACTTCTACCCTGGTAATCAATCGCCTTGCTCTCAGATCTACTTTAAATCCAGTCTAAACTTCTACCCTGGTAATCAATCGTCTTGCTCTCAGATCTACTTTAAATCCAGTCTAAACTTCTACCCTGGTAATCAATCGTCTTGCTCTCAGATCTACTTTAAATCCAGTCTAAACTTCTACCCTGGTAATCAATCGTCTTGCTCTCAGATCTACTTTAAATCCAGTCTAAACTCTACCCAGATCTACTTTAAATCCAGTCTAAACTTCTACCCTGGTAATCAATCGTCTTGTTCGCAGATCTACTTTAAACACAGTCTAAACTTCTATCCCGGTAATCAATCGTCTTGCTCTCAGATCTACTTTAAACCCAGTCTGACTTCTAAATCTCAGATCTCCTTTATACCCAACCTAACATCTATTATGGTCATCAATCGTCTATATCTCAGGTCTATTTTAACCATATTTTACTTCCACACGGTAAGTAATTAAGCATCATCTTTATTTGGTCTAAATATATCGACCACAATTACCAGTTGATGGTATGACAAAAACGTCAGTTTAATCCTTACTTTATATCCATTCAAGTAAATTTGTTATGCGCAAATATGTACAAAAAATTCATTCTGGTTGATTAAAATACGATATTCACACTAAACATTAGGTACCATATCTACTAGGTTTCGCATCAATGCATTTTGCTATATCTAAGAAATGGTGGTACGTTTATTTTAATATCAAACAGGTAGCGTACGTATTATGTACTAATAAGTAATATATTTGCTTAATAAGTACTTTTTGGGGACATCAAAGAATATATTTGATTCCTTTTTGGGGACATTCATAATTGAGGCCATAACACTCTGGATTTATGTGATGTCTAGAGAAATTTACTCTATTCTGCTTAATTTACAAGCATTAAAGCATTCTGTTCTCCCCATATTTCAAACTAAAAATTATAAATTCAACCAACAAAAATTAGTTAAAAATTAAAAACAAGGAAATTTTTATTTTATCTATATATATGAACATAAACATACGTGTATTATTAACGCACTGGTATAAAAGTTACATTCCTTATGACATGCTTTACCAAATCTGAAATGAAATCTTGAAAAATTACTACTACTAATAATAATAATATAGGATTTACTAGTACCACGAGAAAATAATAACTACAACTTCTGCTACTACTACTATCTTACTACTACACCACTAGTACTACTACTACTACAAAAATTACTACTGTTGCTACACTAGTACTAATAAAATAATACTACTCACATCACCCTTTCCTTCACTACTACCACTTACACCACTACTAGTACTACTGATACTTTAAAAGAAAAACTACTACTACTACTACTACTACTACTACTACTACTACTACTACTACTACAACAACAACAACAACAAGTTTTACATGTTCTGTTAATCCCCAAATTTCTCCGTCATTCGCTCATTGATTTGAATAAAGTATTGAGTGGCTAGCTGTACCCTTGGTGTTAAAACTTAAATAGAATATATGTGTTATTTAATAGTCATGAATTAAATGCTTTATGCTGTATATTTTACTGTATCCCAGCCTATCCATCATTTCGTGTAGCTCACATTACCCGAATAATGGATGCGCTTAGTGATCGAGTTCAATGTACAATTTCTTATGGCTAAGTTCAGTCTGCAAAACTGCCTCGCGCAAATTCCCGATGTGAGCAGAATTTTTACTATTAGTAGTACGGCTTCCCCGGATGTAGTAGGACTAAAATTGTGAGCTTCTCATATACATACATATATGTGGGCTTCACCCTCTATTATTTTTCTTCTTCATCTTTTTCTTCTTTTTGTATTCTTCTTCTTCTTCTGCGAACTTGTCCGACACTTTGCTCCTAAACCGCTGGACAAATTCTTACCAACCTTTACAGAGATATTACTAAACGTGAGATGTAGTGCACCTGACCTTTCGTTTTCCGAGAAAGTCACGTGACCGAATGGTGGCTAATGATTGATCCAACACTTAAACGTAAATATCTTAAAAAAACACTTGATCGATTCCTACCAAACTTCACATGGATATTACTGAGGGTCAAAAATAAAAAAGTCACGTGGCCAATTTATGGCCTCTGATTGCTCAAAATTTTTAAACGTAAATATCTTAAGAACTATATGAAAGTGTTGCTCCAATATCATCCATCTATAACATTTTGATATTGGACTGCCATCTATCATACATTGAAAAGAATCGTTTGAAAAATCAGGGATAACATTTTTAGCACTACTGATGACAAATGGCCATCTTGATTTCAGTATATAATTTTTAACCTTCCAACATAAACTTCATATTTAAGTTATAAGTTATCAAAGTTCGAAAATCAGTATTTCATAGCTTAGATTCCGAACACCGATGGAATTTGATTGACTAACAATTGATTCAACAGAATCAAGCACACAAGCTTCATACTTAGACATTTTACTTAATATAAACACAGACGGGAAATTAGCTACTAACCTATACGACAAACGCGACGATTTCGGCTTTCCCATCGTAAATTTTCCACATTTAAGTAGTAATATCCCTCAGTCACCCGCATGTGGAGTTTATATTTCACAAATGATACGATATGCCAGGGTGTGTACAACATATGAAGATTTTATATACAGAGGTAAACAACTCACTGATAAATTATTGACACAGGGATATCGAAAACCGCGTTTAATGTCACCGTTCCGCAAATTTTATGGTCGATATAAGTCTTGTTTGCGATTACTCGAAGTGAAATGTTGAGTTGCCTTTTCGTTGACGGTTATTGAGATGTCTGTACCAATTATGACAAGGATACACTCCTCACGTTTTTCATTGTACTTGACTGTGGACTCACGGCGGGTGTGACCGGTCGACAGGGGATGCTTACTCCTCCATGACACCTGATCCCACCTCTTGGTTTCCAGAGGTCCTAAGTCTTAGCCATCAAATGAACCGACAACAAAACATGTTCCTAAAATAAGTAATACAAAATTCATGTTGTTCTTATTCGATGCCAACGTTAGTACTAGACAAGACGATCCCTATACTTGAAAAATATTTTCTTAAAGATTAAGATTAAAATATGTGCACCCTACCGGATGCAAGATATATGTGTGAAAAACGTTTAATTTTAATAAAGTCTATGGATGCACAGTTAACAAAATATACTTCACAAATGACAAAATAAATTGTAAATTGGTGGAGAGAAAGAAACACACACACCACACACACACACACACACACACACACATATACATATATATATATATATATATATATATATATAAATATATATATATATATATATATATATATATACATATATATATATATATATGCTGTGGGTACAAATAAGGGTCAACATAGGCAATTGTGTTAAAAAGGTCAGTATCGATCAAATGGAGTTTCTCCCCTCCCGATATAGAAACCTATTCCAAATGAATATTACCTTGGGAAAATAACTTTCTTGTTATTTATATACCCTCAACCGAACCCTTCCACGCGGAAAATCAATCACATCATTGCATTGATGGAAACATTTTGGCCAGCAAAAGAAGTGGGGTGCATCCTTACTTCAACAGGAAGCAGCATGCCGTTATGAATTGTATGATCTCAACAAGAATGTCAGAGTTTACATTGCGGTTTTTGTTCCCCGGGCACGAAATAGTTTAAAAACATAATGCACGAGGCAATTTATCGATAAATTATAAATCTTCAGGAAATACCAAATACAAGAGAATATATAAGAAAATTTACATATCATAATGCAAATATAAACTTGAAACCTTTAATGGATATAGTTTGATGACTGACCTGCATTACAAGTGCCCTTTTGATTTATTTAGAACTGCCGATGGAATAAGTTCATATTTCGTGGTTATAACTGTCATGTTCCCGTAAGTTTTTATAATGACGATCGAATAAGTTCATATTTCCGGGATCAAAGCACCGAACTCTGTAACCATCGACATAGATTTGTACAATGTTACCAATTGTGAATTGTTGAAAAGTTTTTTGGTGCTCTTGTTAGCCAGTTAAATACATTTTCCTTCTATCTAACAAATGTTCTTAGAGATTTTTTTTCATATCCAAGTCTCTATTCACAGACAAGCAACGAAATTAACTAAAAGTCATATATTTGACATATCCGTAAATTAAATCTAAGGGTTTGAGTATCTCATGATCGCGGATCTATAAATGTTGAGGTGGGTGACATAATTTATCACTCTAATTTAATTTGACATAAAACTGTAATTCAAGTGTTATCATTAACTGGTCCTGATATTACTCTCATTGTGCATTTCGTTTATCCAATCGTCCTTTCCCATCATTAACCAAACTCAGGCGTACCCATCGGTATAAATGTTCAGTCTTCTTATAGCAAAGCTTAAGGTGGTTACCGATAACATGTCACAAAATGATCTGAGCTTTAGGCTTTCAGCTTCCAGTGATAACCACTTTTAAAGTTTTACACTTTTAATTATTGTATATTTACAATTTCCCTATTATCCAACATGATCCTCTTTAACAAAGATAATGAAATACTGTCTTGTTTATATAGTAATAAACTCCGATTAAATCCGTATAATAAACAAAGAAACTTTAATACAAAGTATGGTACAATATTTACGTAAGTATTACACTTATATACATAGTATTCTATGGTAAGTATTGAACACCATTACAGTCTATACTATTAATACTTCCGAACTTCACACAGCACATTTACTGTTAATATTTTACTACATCTGACACTTTATATACTTTACATCATTGATACACAGTTATAGTGCGTTAGGGTACATATAGGACAAGGTTTTTCGCGATTTCTCAAAAGCATTCATATCTGGAACCATTATCTTTCGTAAATTGAATTCGCCTGCACAATACGTAACTGCAAAGAATTTAATGCATAAATCCACCCACAAGATTGAACCCTGAACTCTTCAAATGTTCTGTCATTTCACGAAGATGGTTTAAAACAAGTAGTAGTGCAGCCTGTATTACCTTCTATTTTGTCATGTGAACACAAGGAGGCCAATCAACGGGATGGAAGCACGTTTACCGTATGCAAATTTAATATAACCCTTTTACGTGATTAAAGATATCTGATATAAATAAAATTTGAAGATGCTGTTTAAAAGTTTCTTTCGGAGAGGAATGTTAACTGAGCCAAGAGCCGTATAAGGAAACTGTTCGACAGAATTTTAAACATCAGTGTGATTTAGGTCTGTATATATGCTTTATACGTGAACAAATCTAGTTTCGGACATTTGTGGTGTTGAACGTGACATATTTGAAATTTTGATCAAATATTTGTGTTTATTCCATAACGAAACAAAAAGCGAAATAGATCTAGGTGGCAACTTCATGTTCTATATAGATAGTGTTTATATATTCTGAAAAGCTTAAAATCAATCATTTAATCGGTTCCAAAATGAGGTCTTGTGTAGGACAATACGTCATTACCGAGACCCCTCGACAGACCACTCTCTGTCATGTGACTTTCAAACTCGCCAAACTTTAAGGCATAATTTGGACAAAATGGCGGTCACCTATAGTAGTCTTCGTATCAACTGTTAAATGATAAAGTTCAGATGACAATTTTCATACATATGTCAATGCGATTTTCATACATATGTCAATGCGATATTTCCCAGCGAATTAGAAATTAGAATACAACAGAATCAAGCACACACGCTTCATACTTAGACATTTTACTTAATACAAACACAGACGGGAAATTAGCAACTAAGCTATACGATAAACGCGACGATTTCGGCTTTCCCATCGTAAATTTTCCACATTTAAGTAGTAATATCCCTCAGTCGCCCGCATATGGAGTTTATATTTCACAAATGATCCAATATGCCAGGGCGTGCACAACATATGAAAATTTCATATACAGAGGTACACTACTCACTGACAAATTATTGACACAGGGATATAGAAAACCGAGTTTAATTTCAACGTTCCGCAAGTTTTATGGTCGGTATAATAGTCTTGTTTGCGACTACTCTGTTTCACTAAGTTAAATGTTGATTTGCCTTTTCGTTGGCGGTTGTTGAGACGTCTGTACCAATTGTGACGAGGATACACTCCTCACGTGTTGTATTGGACTTGACTGTGGACTCACGGCGGGTGTGACCGGTAGACAGGGGATGCTTACTCCTCCATGGCACCTGATCCCACTTCTTGGTTTCCAGAGGTCTGTGTTTTCCAATTTTTCCGGATTTGTATCTATGTCCTGGACATTCTATTGATTTATACTTTGGTATCTGAATTTTTTATGTTGATACAAAAGGTCCTACAATAAACAGTTTAACAAATAAACATTTTTCTATATCTTAGAGTTGTTGGGTAGGGGTATACTCCTGATTTGACTCAAAGTTTACGTCAGTGGCAGTGACAGCGTACCATAGAGTGAGAGACCTACTAGCTTCAGTTGTAGTTCACATTTGTTATTGGGAAATTCGTTTGAATTGTTGTCCATCCATGGGTATTTTTCTGGCTTATTTTTCTCTCTGGAATCCGATTTACTACAATTCACCACATATCAGCACTTGCTTTTTTATTTATATTGATTTCCTCTACCCTCTATAGTGAGTCTGTACTCACCGCGACCTAAGTGCCCTGAATTTTCTCAAAGTCACATGATCTGTGCCTTGTAATTTCTGAACCGTTCGGATCTCAGAAACGACATATTTCGCAGGGCATCAGACTTTCACTTGATTGGTGACGCTGCAGTAATCTCAATAGGCCCATGTTGGACAAGAAAACATATAAATCAATGTTATAATAAATGTATCTTTTTATTTATTGAATTTATTCAATTTTATTCATTTTTTTTTATTTATGGACCGTGTTGCAAAATAGTCACGTATTCGGCTTACTTAGAACACCGATATATAAAGATAAACTGTTAACTTTACTTTGCTTAGAAACAACTTCTACAGTAACGGACGGTACCTGAACAAATTATCTGACGTCTTTTAAGTATACTATTTAAACGTATGATGTGATAATTTAGATCGCTGATAACATTTTACGTCAAATCCATCCTTTGCACAGAATATCGAGGGCATATAAATATATCTGCTCTTCTTCTCTAGGCCTACATTAAATCCTGTGAACACAAATGTCTCGGAAGGTGCGACCAGGTCGGGATATTAGTGGTTTTGTTTTTAATTTTTTTTTTTAATTTTGGCTTTCTGAGACGACCCAGTCATCGCCGCTGTTCAATTTAGCAACTCAACACGTCAGAAAAGATGTAAATTTTAACCAGTATTTTACATTAGGTTTTGTAGACAATTTTCATTTATCTGGATAAAAAGTTTGAAAATTGTGTATGCGTTATGTAGTATATTTAGAAATACATTGATATACGTTATCAGTACACATGATTTTTATTTTCCGCAAACATTCGATTTTTCTCTGTCCTATGTGTACTCAAACGCACCATAATGAAATTCACTCAATACTTAAACATCACATTTATCTACTATTAGTTCATGTAAAATGAATCAACGTTACACACCCCACTATCTGTACATTACTACAGTAATTACTTTATACTATATATATGATAGAGTGATCGTTCTTGCAAACTTAAATATCATACTTCAATTGCATAAAACAGTATAAGCAAATGTATCTATATTCTAATATCAATTTCAGCTACAAATGTACGGTAAAATTAATGCTACTTAAATAATTACAAAAGTTACTAAAATGATGAAATAAATTCACTTACCTCAGAAGACCTCAGGAGTAGCTGTTTTTGTTCACACAAGACTAATATAAGTAATATAAACACAACATCAGAGATAAATATATCATGAGGTCAAAATATCGTGTTATGCAAACAAAAAAAATTATTTTATTTCAACTACTGTTCCAGTATCAATTATACATATCTGGCATACCCCCAAATTAATCTTCCTGGATATTAATGTAATAATCTATACTTCTGTAGTTGATTTTCCACTATGGTCTTTCGGGATTTACATTTTTTCCACGCACGTTTTTTCACAAGACAGTACGTGTATTTACCCTGCATTAAGGTCGCAGACATATTAAGTTTTCGTTTTTGCGTTTACTATACATATCAAACAGCACTATCAGTATAAACGCTGAAATACCCCAAAATGTTATTTTATCTTATATTCGTAAGTTAATATAATCCGTGCCCGACTGTGTTTTTACGTCGGCAATTTTCTGAGTGGCATTGTCGTATATAATCTCCTTGCGTTCTCCTGTTTTGTTGCCATCATTTACATTTGAATTCTGAGTATCGTGTTGTAAATCTCTATAAACATGTTCTGAAAAACAAGTATAGAACTAAAACAATAACAACATATAAAGTAAAACAAAATTATTACTATTTTCTCATCCTCAATTTCCCACATTTTATCAGTAATATTCCTATCGCTATTACCTGTAAACTGTTTATATATCGCAAATGATCCGTTATGCCATGGCGTATATATATATATATATATATATATATATATATATATATATATATATATATATATATATATATATATATATATATATATATATATATATATATATATATATTCACCATAAAAATGTCGCCAACACAGTGTATTTAAGATATATCTATCTCGACGACGGTGTGATATCATGTATGGCAAACTGTTTCACAAAGTTGTATCTTAATCCTTACTGTAAGAGGTACATTATTTTAAGATGATTTATTCGATTAAAATTGAGAAACAATAATTCAAATACTAATCTGTTTGGATCTGTTTTAGGCTAATAAGTTGTCCATGACACCTGATCCCACCTCTTGGTTTCCAGAGGTCCGTGTTTGTCCATTTTTACCGGATTTGTATCTTTGTCCTGGACATTCTATTGGTTTATACTTTGTTATCTGAAATTTGTTTATATTTAATTATACTTGTTTATTCTGTTTATCCACTTGATTTCAAGAGGTCCGTGTTTGTATATATTTTTGCCAGATTTGTACTTATATCCTGGACATCCCAATGATTTATTCTTTGGCATTCGAGATTTGTGTGCTTCTTTTGCACCCTAAATGGCTGCATGAACTGTACTTGTTAGACATTCGAACATGTGTACGAGCACACAGTATATTTCTAAAAACTGTGGAAATATTTATTAGATAATAAATATACTGCAATTCTATAAGTATAATTATTCACATACCCCTGGGGTTTCCTTCGCCAGATTGCATATATATGTATGATTCTTTCTCACTGTGTGCTCTACAAAATAAACGGGAAAAAGTGGTAATTTACGAATGAAAAAATGGAAATATTCTTTTATCAACATTGATTGTCATAAACATAATACCAAATGTATAGGTTGTAAAACAGCTAAAATAAGATGCACAAAAATCCCTATAAACACCGCTTCATTGCGGAGTCATGTTAGTGTTCCACCAAGCCTTTATCTATTTTGCTTACCAAACTTCTAACACATATTAAACAAGGTCTTCAGAAGTACTGTATAACGGCCTACTCAAGAAGCGGAGTCAATCAGATGTGGATCCTAAAGTATTCAAAGGAATTGTTGGAACAATTAAAATCTCCAAATTTTAAACATAGTACAAGCATCAAGTCTTTTGACTTTTCGACCCTTTACACAACAATCCCTCATCAAAAACTCAAAAACAGACATCTATTATACAAATCTCTTTTGTATACAAAAATGGAAATCGCAGATATAGATATATGGTGTAGGTCATGAAGAACCTTATTTTGTCAAGGAACACTCTGATTCCAATAACAAGTACACTGAAGACGATATTATCGAAATGCTGGGGTTTCTAGCAGACAAAATCTTCGTGGTTTTTGCGAGAAAAGTTTTCCAACAGATTGTCAGCATTCCAATGGGTATCAATTGTAAACTGAAAACTTCTTGCACAACAAGGGATATAAGCCTACAATACCCTGAAGTTCCATGGACTTTCATTCAGTAGTTCCTGAGAAACGCTAAAGTTTACATTACCGTTTACTATATATAGCAAATTTAGCTCCACCTTAGGGACAGAACCTGTAGTGTCATGAATTGTACCATTTTGGTAGAGGGCGTCATGCTATTTCTGCCCATGCATTCAGTTTTCTTTTATTATGTACAGGAGTAAAGAAGATTTAGTTATTTCACTATAAATTAAATTTAGTCGTACCCTAGGAGAAGAACCCTTGCCCTTGGGGAAACGAATTTAACAATTTTGGTAGAAGGATTCATGCTTTTCTAACCATATGTTCAGTTTTCTTTTAAGATGTGCAAGATTCGAGAAGACTTTTGAAGATTTGGCTATTTTAGCAATTTACCAATAGGGCATAAGAGGTACAACAAGTATGAAATTTACAATTTTAATTCCCTTTATTCTTAAGATAGTATAGACACAGACGAGAAATTAACAACTATGCTTTATGACAAACGCGACGATGTCGGCTTTCCCATCGTACATTTTCCACATTTAAGTAGTAATATCCCACAATGGCCTGCATATGGAGTTTATATTTTACAAATGATTCGATATGCCAGGGCGTGTTCAACATATACTGAGGTAAACTACTCACTGACAAATTATTAACAAACATGATCGAAAACCGCATTTGATGTCAACGTTCGCAAGTTTTACAGTCGGTATAATAGTCTTGTTTGCTATTACTCCATTTCACTAAATGTATGTTGACCTGTTCGATAGCGGTTGTTAAGACGTCTGTACCAGTTGTGACGAGGATTCGTTCCTTGCGTATTGAAATTGACAGTGAATTAACGGCTGGTGTGATCGGTCAACTCCTCCATGATACATGACCCCACCTCTTGATTGCCAGAGGTATGTGTTTGTAGAATCTTTACAGATGTCCTGGACATCTTCAAGATTTGTACTTATCTGAGATTTTTTATATTCATACCAAATTTAAAGACAATTTACTTTGCAGTTTACAAGAAGTAAAATATGTAGAATTGTTAACGTCGGACGACAGACTGTGGTGACCTAAAAACTAGATAAAATAGAAAAAAAATGTTTTGTTATACAAAGCTTATCCTCATTTTAATCAAAATATTTTGTTTTACCTATTTCTTCGATACAAGATGACATTCAATATTATACCAAGCAAAACCAGGAGTATTCCGCTTGTTATTCCTACTGCCAATGGTATTATCAGGTTTGATGTTATTTCTGAAAATAAAATCGGAATAAAAACGTGAGGAATGGAATCGTCTATATGCGATGAAAGAAAGGACAGACGAAAATGGAAGAGAAACTATAATTATACATACCTCCTTTGCAATAGTCGCGTTTCAGACGGCATCCTGGAGAATGATCAGATATATAGCCTGTCTCACAGCCAGTCAAACAAAATCCGAAGTCATTGCATGTTTTGTAGCCACCACAATGTAAACATTGATTTATGCAATTGTAGCCGTAATGTCCTGGCACACATTCTTAAAGACATAATCATATTTTTAAAAAAATATCTATCTTTTATAAATAACTAGTCTATTTACAATATATTTTTTTTTCTTTATTTTTGATAGCTTTATTTTCTTATTAGATATAGGCATGCTTCATGTATTGAGTGTCAAATTGTTTTGCTTAAAGGATTACTTTAAAAAGATTTTATGTATATTTTTGAACAAAAACAAGGGAAATGATTTTTATCACTTTAAAGTAATTCTTGGGCCGATATTTTTACGATATTTAAAATTGGTACGGTCAAAGTATATAAATTCACTCAATTACCTCATTCGCGTGTTTATTGAATAAATACAAAATGAAATCATTAGTGTTTATTGATACCCCTCCCCCAAAATCGAACAAAGTGTGGGGATTTTTTTTTATATTTCCACTGAAAGTCCGCTTTTCTGTTTTCAATAGGATGCATACACAAATCTGCTGAATATTGGACAAACACGGACCTCTCATCACGCTTTATGGTTAGTTGTAAATCTAAGTAGCATATTCACAAGTCACGCATAAAACTTAAACATCTGATTTTCTATCTCGACACCAAACACGTTTGTCTTCTGGTGTACATCAATTTTTAGAACCTAGTCGACTGATTAAAATTTGTTACATTAAGTACTACAAATAACGTACACATACAGTTAAACCTTGCCTACCCCCCCTCACAGTTCAGACCATAAACTTGCAGTCTATTGATAAACATCAAATAAATAATCGACTTTATACAAAAATACACCCCATTAATCAGACAGATTGTGTCAGTCAATTTTGTGGTCTTAATAGCGATATATTTATTCTTTTAGAGACTTGTGTGGTGTCAAATCTATAGGAGATGATGATTGATAAATTCATCAAAAGCTTAGTCATCTTAATTTCCATTGGTACTTCTTCATTACACTTTACAGTGGTCACACTTAGACGGTTTAGATTATACATTTGAATTTAATATTTGACCTTGTATCATGCCAGTTTCTTTTTCGAAAATGTACATCTATACTTGTTCAGAGATCATTTGATAAATTCAAAATCAAAATCGTCCTTAGCATTTGTTTTGGCCGTTTTTTCTTCAAAACTTAAACTTTGGTGTTATCTTTATGATATATAACAACAAAGCAATAATTCAATAAAATAATAAACAAACAAGAAAGTATTTTGCATACCAATACAATATCCACTGTTCATGTTACATTTCTTATTCAAGCAATTATCTGGACATTTTTTGTCACATTTTGTACCATAGTAACCATCTTTACATGACAAACAGTTAAGCGTCTCCTGTTTACATGTGCTGTTTATACAGTTTATTGGACATGAGCTATTACAGGTCGACAAATAATATCCATCTTTACAACCATTAGCACACGTCCAATCCATGTTGCATACCACACCTACACACTGACCGCATTTATGCGGACACCCTGCAGATTGTCCTTGAAAGTAGCCTGGTTCACATCCGTTTGTACATACTCCTGATTGATCACAAGTTTTGTCACCGCCGCAGTTCGGACACTGGGATACACATGTATCCCCAAAAAATCCTGGATCGCATGCTGCAATATAAATAGCATATGTTAATTTGCATTCATATCAATAGGTAAATGACCTCCTGTCACACAGATAAATCAACGTTTTGATAATATATGTAATTGTAATAACAAATGATTAGAAGGCCGTTTACGTTCTTTATTAAAACGGTTACGTTTAAGCAAAACTCTTCATAACTAAGTCAGAAGTGTGGCTGACATTTCCTTAATCAAAAACGCTCTTCTTTTAACACAAATGACTTTTCTTAAAACACTGCTACCCTCTTATTATAGGCAGCACATGTATATGAGTTCCGGAAAACGTGTCTCAGTTCTGAGTCATATTTTAGAAAGGTTCGTGAAGTTTAAATTGGGCATTTATATGCAGTGCAAATACATGTATATCAACATTGAAGTATAAGGAATAACATCAATATCATAATTTGCATTTTCAAATCATTTAAAAGTTGCAGTTATGTGCAAGGCATTTATTTTAAATAAAAAGGTACATGTATTAAAGGAACTCATCAGACTTGAATGCAATCATGCCTGCAATATGTATTTATCCATAAAAACAGAATAGAGAAAACATATTTAGCACCACTCTTCAGTATACTTCCATCTAGACTAGTCTATTTATAGCAGTTGAAGTAAGTGACAGTTTAAGAATATAAAGGGAAAACTATTTTGTCTACTACAAATATTATAAACATTAGACCGAAGTTATGATGCTCAAGACGATATCGTTTCTGTCAATTAGACTTCATCAGTTGGGCTCCAATTTTAAAAGTATGTATATTTTCTAAAGATAAAGTGGTATCATACAAGGCCAAATAATATCTCTAAAAGTATAGCCAAAATCCGTCTAAGAGTAACCACTGTAAAAAAATGACTATCTTAGTTTTAGAAATTTTCGAATTGAAATGGTGTTAACGGTGCCAAATATTACTTAAGTATAAGATGAATAATTGGTACCGAAATACCAGGCACTAGGTTTATGTATACCCTCTGGGACTCAAACGTCCACCAGCAGTGGCAACGACCTATATGCGAATGTGAAAGATGCTAATTATTGAATTTGGTATCTTAGAAAGAACAAACTGCGGAATGAAGTGATAGAAACTTGATTATTTTACAAACCAAGACAATATCCTGTATTCATTTTACATTTGTCTTTTTAACCAATGACCTGGACACGGTTGGTCACGTTTAGTACCGCAGTACCCATCAACAAATGACATAAAGTTTTTGGAGTTCTGCTTACATTTATTGTTATAACAGTTAATCGGACATGAGCCGGAACATGTCGACAGATAATATCCATCAGTACAAACAATGGGACACGTCCCATACTCGTTGCATGCAACGCCTACACAGTGGCCGTATGTTTGGGAAGAACCTGGAGATTGTCCTGGAAAGAAGGCTGTCTTAGATTGGTTGCATGTTTTGTCACCACCACAGTGGGGACACTGGGATAAACATTGATCCCCAAAATATCCGGGAGTGCACTCCACATAAAAAAAACGAGTTCACATATTTACTTCTGCTGGTGGAAATATATCAAAATAATATAAAAGTTGTTCACAACTTAATGTTTAAACCAAGAAAACTTTCGAGTGTATGTAATGACATCTTATAAGAACACATATTTCATATTAATTATTTTATAAGTTTTATATTTGATACGCTGACTCCCTCTGGACACTTGGTCCTATTCCGTTTGGGATTCGCAGTTGTTCTTCATGTTGAAACCATTTTTATATCTGATAGCGTGTGACAAGAGGTTTGAGTAAGTCACTCCGCATGTTAAATCAAATCTGACTGATTGTATATTTGATTTGTCCTCTATGTACTCTAAATGTTTTCTCTCAAACAAGATGGCGACAGTAATACCACTGACGGAAGAAACAAAATATTTCGGAGATAAGATAAGACAGAAAATAACCAAGTTTAATTTATTGATTGTTATGAATATGCTTACGTCTGTTACACGCTTCTCCAGTGTAACCAGGTTGACAGTCTCCATCACATTTACCTCTCTTGTAATCGCATGTTAATCCTTTACAAAAACAAATGTTTCCACAATCCTGACCATAACGCTGAGTGCTACAGCCTAAAACAAACACATGCGTCAATTTAAAGGTCTCCGACGAAGCACCGAAATGACCTTAGTTCTGTGAAGGTCAGAATGTTTTAATAGTAGTATGTAAACGATAGAACAGATTAATATAAAACTTTTGTATTGTATTCTTGTTTGTTTATTGTTGTTTAATGTCCCACTCGAGAATCTTTCACTCATATGGGGACATCACTAAATGTCGGTGATGAACTTTTGGCCTATGCTCGGCACCTATGGTCATTGAGGAGTGAGGGTTCTTTAACGTGTCGACACCAACTGTGAAACGGAATCTCCGTTTTTAATGTCTCATACGAAGGACAGGAAACCAACCTGCTGTCGGCTGGACTCGAACTCTCGACCTCACGATCAATAGCCGAGCACGCTACCGACTGAGCCAGGTCGGTTCTAATATAAAATCGTCAGCTAATGCCGAAAACAAATACTGGGTTTATGTATCCCCCTGAGGACAAAAAAAACAATAAAAACCCTCGATTGTAAATACAAATATGTCAAATTCATAATTCTGAAAAAAAAAAACAATTACACTCCACAAGCGAATGTTCTTGATCGAAAATTAGTTTTCTGAGCTACGAAAGCACGTCTATGTCGCAGATCACAATCCGTGTAATATCTGCTGCCAATCAGTAATATAATGAAATTCAGTTCATTTTGTTCTGTTTAGATATTTTAATAGCAATGGTTTCCAGAGACCGCCAGTAAGTAAAACCAACTTGAAGTACAACAAGCGCATGCCTTTGTATTACAATACAATACAAGGATGTGAATTGACCTTTCATTTGTGAACCAAAGAGTATTTCATTAATTTTCAATTAAGACTAATGTTAAAATATGTTGAATGGAAAAGAAAATGATCTTGAAACTAATTCCAAAATAATAGTAAACACAGGGTGTTGTTTGCGATACGCTCGTAACATAATAGTGTGTGTGTGTGTGTGTGTGTGTGTGTGTGTGTGTGTGTGTGTGTGTGTGTGCTTTTGCAAACTTATAATCTACGGTCACATTTTGTCAAAAAAGTCTGTGTCCGAAGTTGTATGGCATAAGTCGGTCAACACGAAGACAATCCTTTTGACCGTTTTATCAACACTGATTTTACTCAAACTCATGATAGTTTATAAATACCTCCTACATTTACGACTAATGTCTATGGCACTATAATAATCTAGATTTACACACTGCCTTACGGTGGTCATAAACCTTATTTGGAAGTACGCAGCAAGTCCTGTTTCGTAGTACAATGGTTGGAAATTATAAGTGTGGTCTTTAGATCAAGGTTTTGACTTAGGACCTCAGGTTATTTGTCACATTTCGTCTTCAATGTGTGGATTGTATTTTCCTGATAAAGTACTGTGTCCTGTGTTAATGAACATGGAGGAGTAAGCATGGACAAACACCCTGTCGACCGGTCAGGTGCCATGGAGGAGTTAGCATCCCCCCGCCGTGAGTCCACATTCAAGTTCAATGAAACACGTGAGGAGTGTATCCTCGTCACAATTGGTACAGACGTCTCAACAACCGCCAACGAAAAGGTAACTCAACATTTCACTTAGTGAAACAGAGTAGTCGCAAAGAAGACTATTATACCGACCGTAAAACTTGCGGAACGTTGACATTAAACGCAGTTTTCGATATCCCTGTTTCAATAATTTGTTAGTGAGTAGTTTACCTCTGTATATGAAATCTTCATATGTTGTGCACGCCCTGGCATATCGGATCATTTGTGAAATATAAACTCCATATGCGGGTGACTGAGGGATATTACTACTTAAATGTGGAAAATTTACGATGGGAAAGCCGAAATCGTCGCGTTTATCGTATAGCTTCGTTGCTAATTTCCCGTCTGTGTTTATATTAAGTAAAATGTCTAAGTATGAAGCGTGTGTGCTTGATTCTGTTGTATCTTTAATTTCTAGTTCGCTGGGATATATCGCATTGACATATGTCTGAAAATTGTCATTAATTATTTTACAAAACGTCGTCGATATATCTAAATGTCAAATTAAAGGACACCGCTAACTTTTTCTTCTTTTGATTCAGCAGTTTCTGAATGAAGTCTGCTTCGTATGAATAAAGGAACAGGTCGGCCAATAAAGGAGCACAATTGGTTCCCATAGTAAATAATAACCGCGTCATAATCAAGAAATGACGTCAAGAGATAACTTAAGGTACTATAATGAGTTTTGTGTGTTTTTGACAACAAGGAAATTTACCTAGTCTACGTCAATATATCATTCTTTTCCACAATATATAATTTAATACAATATCTGTTTCAAGTGGCACTGTACTAGCAGAGAGTACGGTTTGCAGAGTATTGTTTAATTCAATAAATGTAGAACTGGAAAAATAGTTTTAAATCTGTATGACAACGACTCACCTGGTACTTCTACCTCACACAGTTCAAGAACAGCTCCATCTGTAAAGTAATCGTCTGGGTAAGTAGTATTTCGAAATCTGTCGTTATAAACGGTTACAAATTGGCCTATTGCTAAACATGGATACGGAGTTGTTTCTACATCCGGTACAGATCCAATGTGTTTAAAACATCTGATGCCAGTCCTGAAATCCGAAGTGTTTGAAACAAAGATCGAGAACCCGCCAACTTGGCAGCAAAGCCTGAAAATATATATAGGAAAAACACCTGCTTTGTTTATTGTTAGGGTAAAATGAGCCCAGAGATCTGATTGGTCATTAAATGAAAAAATTAGTTTTGCATTTTAAGGTGATAAAAAAAGATACATGAATATTGGTAGTACTTTGGAAATTATAGGGTGGACGGTTGAAAATTGAAAGGGAGGGGTCATATGAGAATAGATATTTTCCTTTGGTGCGGAATACTACGAGTTGTAAACAAGTGAAAATTTGAAAAAAACCCTCCCTTTCAATTTTCAACCGTCCACCCTATAATTTCCAAAGTACTACCAATATTCATGTATCTTTTTTATCACCTTAATTTCACTTATTAATGGCAAAACTAATTTTTTCATTTAATGACCAATCAGATCTCTGGGCTCATTTTACCCTCCGCACAACTTTGGGTGTCCAAAATGTCTGCGCCCATGTTGTAAACAAAGCAGGTGTTTTTTCCTATAGATTTATCCAAAACATTGCCAAAAATGGTCATTTTGCATTTTTTGGAAATCTCATTAACTGTACACCAAGCCCCCTTAATAATGAGGATGGGAACAACCTGACAATCATATTGTTTTGTTTCATCCCTTAATTACAGTCTCATGATGTAACTAATTAAATACAGAGGGCAGATAACCGAGTCTGACTTTAAAATGACCGACACTTAAATGGTGCAAAATGCTAGTCAAATTGCTTTTAAAAGGGACATGACATATTTATAGTTCTGTTTCAGATGAAAAACTAAGATTTTAATTATACTAAGTTTTGAAACCAGTAAATAAGGTGTTAATTTTTGTCTGGTATGACCCCAAGAGAGTTGATTTGGTTGAGTTAATACAGAAAAAAATATAATTGATACTTTATAATATATTATAAGAAATTGAAATATATATAAATTCTTGTGTACAGATCAGCAAAAGGGGGGGGGGGTATGATGAAATATTTTACTGATATAGTACATATATAAAATGACATGGTCCATATTTTGCCCTTAAAAGAAGAAAATAACCAGTCTTTACCTCAAAAAGGTCTGATTTTAATAAATATATTTATATATATATATTGCTAAAATTAGATATAGATATGATAGATAGATAGATAGATAGATAGATAGATAGATCAATCAAACTGTGGACCCCCAACAGGTGTCCATGTAGGTTATCACTAAAAATTTTGTGTACATCCATCGTAATAAAAATATATTATGATTAAAAAGATTGATTTGGTTATATATATATATATATATATATATATATATATATATATATATATATATATATATGTATATATATATATATATATAAGGTTGACTCTCCACCATGCCTCACTGATTGATATATTTTGATCTGTGTGGATACAACTGTTACCAGGGTAATTTGGACTGTTGTTTGTGTCTCCATCATTACCCTTTTCAGCAATTCCATAGCTATCAAAGGTGCTTGACTGTTTTCTTTGTTTATTTAAAGCTAAATTCTCTGGCAAAATAAAATAAAAAAAAATATCATCATAGCTTGTTAGACATCATTGCCTCCCCAAACTTACCTTACTCTGATTTTTGTTGCGTTTCTTGAAAAAAAATGGTAAAAGTAGATTGTACCATTGTCATAATCAAACTTAATTTCAAATTAATTCATTTCTACTAAAACATCATTATCAGAAATAAAATCGATAGTAAACAGGAAATCAATTTCATTTAACAAACAGGAGGGATTCAAGAAAGAACGTATGACCTACAGAGACAATTTGACTTATCTCAACAATTGTACATGTTTTGTGAAAAAAAGACCGAATTAATATATAATAAAATTATGCACATTTTGGATTCATGAATGCATGAAACTAGCTATTTGAATTTGTTGGGGTTGGATGGTAAACGTAACTAGGTCAGTTCTGTCAGTATGTAGCATCTGTTTGTGGGTTTCACACCAAATGACTCAATTTCAGTGGGATTTTAAAAGAAGTAAATTGAAATAAGTATTCTTCAGTATATTTATTAAATGAATGGCAATTATCAGTGTGTAGAAGTTACGACCATTACGCTTAAAATGAGTTTCCATATCAAAAGAGAAATATTTCCTTTTCCTTTTTATTATCGAATTGTTCCCTGTTTATTTTGGAAACATAATGAAAATGTATCCGATTCTCAACTTTATAAAAGACCTGAAGTTGAATTAAAGCAGAATTTCCCAACTACCTAGATAAACAGACGGCCAAACTTTTAGGATATAGTTGATTAACCTCTCAGTCCGGTCGCCATTGTTATTCATCAAACATAACTTTGTAAATCTGTTCAAACGTATTTTCTATATACAGTAATAATAATAATAATAATAATAATAATAATAATAATAATAATAATAATAACAAAAAAAATTACCATATGCCGCCGCTTTTGCCATAAAGATGACATACAACCACAACAAACCTTTACTTAACATGTTCTTCTTGTGGTGGTAGGCTTTTACACCAGGAAGAACAATTTATAGCGGACGTCATTTACCAATATTGAAATTCCCCTTTACCCGAGTGTAATATATAAATACCTGTTTAATGTAGAAATAAACGAAGTGTACCTTTTAACATATAGAATGATGGTAACTGTAGGTGCACTTCTGAGTGTCAACAAGCAAACATCATGCTATATAATGATGGAAAGTGTGCAAATAGAAATAATGAATACGACTTGACATTCAAATCTTTATTTTAGTTTTTTTATGCACAATTCCATGTGTCTATAATCACAGGTAACAAGGAAATCAGCGCTAAACAGGTGTAAAAGCATCAACTTTCAAAAAATTTAAATGTGCATGGCATATTCAGGTAATCATATCAAGTATCATTTCAAAATATTTTGTTTCAACATATAATTTGTAAGCCTTATTTCTGTCTCATACTTCTGAATATAAATGTGCTAAATACAGCCGTAAATGTTAAATATAATTACAAACAATGGTTTTTTCTACATTTCTACACTATGCTAAAATGCCCCACATTTAGACTGAAGAAACACGACACTTGAATTGACTGAGCTGGAGGATAACCTTGGATTTAGCCATTGGTCAACCACAGCCGCCTGTTTTCACTTACGTATTTGGGAGTTTACCGAGAACATTTATTAGAGCTAACTTCTCTACACAACACTGGCTAAGCCTACATTAGGCTACTATATGTGTTTAATGTACATGTGTATAACTGTGTGTGTATAATGTACATGTGTATAACTGTGTGTTTCTGGCAAAAGACAATCACTTAAGACATATGTTTCGGTCAGTATACTGAACAATACACAATGTGTAAATATATTTGAAAGATATTGCAGCTGGTTGATTTCAATACAGGGTACCAGTCTTTTTTTTCCTGAGTAATGTTATTTCAAATAATGGCAATGAAAACATAACATTTTTCACATCCTTTACCATTTACATAACAAGTGAGTACTGATGAATTTAACATGCTGTTGTGAGAGATTATGGTTATATGCATCGCGGGATATTCAATTTTCTATACGACAGCTCAGCATTTTACCTTTACACTATTCTCCCCTAAGTAATACTGTACAGGTGACAATGGCAATTTACTCACGATAAGACAGTATCTTTATAAAGTATAAACACTGACAATCATTTTGACGAAACATTTGTGAACATTTTGAATTATCTGAAATCAAAAAGTGTATCTTAATTTCTTTTCAATATAATAATAAAAACAAAAGTGATGACCTATATTGACACTAATAATGTAACAGTCAAACGGCTTAGTAATAATTGAAAAGTAATATTTGAAAGCAAATTTTACAAATCATAAAACTCACAAATGATAAAGGTGTAGTATAAAAAACCTTCCGTATACAGAATCTTCCCCTGGAAAGATGTCTTTATAGAAAATTTATCCCAGGAATATATATAGAAAAACCTCCCTGGGAAGGAATACGTTTACAGAAAATATCCCCCCTTGCCGGAAGATTTTCTATATAGAAAATGTATTTCGTATATAGAAAATGTTGTCCGTAATTTTCTCAGAATTGAACCCCCCTTCATTTGGGAAATAGGGTGTCTGCAGTGTCTAGAATGTCGTGCATAATGTCAGATTTCAGTTGATCCACATTTACATGTATTTAAAACATGGGGGTAAAATAATTAACCCCTAACTTGAGGGTATGACAAAGGAATCTCAATAGTGGCATAGCGTTCGACTAGCAGATAGGAGGTTCTATATCAAACGGACTCGTAACTAAGACTTTTGGACAGAAATTAAAGTCACGTGTCTTTGCAACGACATATTTACTAATATTCCATTTCGCAACACGCACGAAACGTGAACAAAACTTATCTGTACTGAAGTCAGTCACTAATACAGTTGGCGCTGCTGAGTATTCAATACAGAATCTATATATATATATATATATATATATATATATATATATATATATATATATATATATATATATATATAATATATATATATATATATATATATATATATATATATATATAAAGTCTCAGATACCAAGGTATAAATATTAGAATGTCCACGGTATAGGTGGAAATCTGGTAAAAATGGACAAACACGACCTCTTGAAATCAAGAGGTGGGATGAGATGCCATGGAGGAGTAAGCATCCAAAGTCGACCGGTTAAACCCGCCGTGATTCAAATATAAAAAGCACGGGCAACGAGACATGTCCCTAAATCAGTAATACAGACTTTACGTAGATTCGGTGTCAATTTTAATACTAGATTTAGAATTTATTCTACGAGGAAGTATAAAGTTGTTTGTTTAAGAGAGGCCTGTGAACTCTTTTGCGTTCAGGACGTGTATATTAGAACGAGATTTATTCGTTTAAAGAAGATGATTATATAGTAAATAGACTGTATTTCAAAACAAATAACTTTGTAGTGTGCATGAAGCCTACCGATGTTTGACTAAAGCATAATTTTAAAGGTGTATTTACATTATCATATGAAAAATACATTGATATATTGATATTGTGTTATATTTAGAAGATTGTGTGGCTCAATGATTTTCATACTGGGGATATTTGTTTACAAAAGGTGGTGATAAACTTTTCGTCAAGCGCTTGAAAGAAAAAAAAAACAAAGCAAGACGTATTTTGGATGATACCACAAAATTCCTTTGTAACGTTAGGCGTGGTACGTAAATGTACCATCAATGTAGTAACACCAGTCCATAGCATAGATCAAAATTTGATCTAAAGCTGGCGGTATCCCAAAATAAGTGAAACAATAATGCAAAGAATAAAAATGTGCAATAGTGATTAATATTGAACTTATGGTTTAAGTAATCATAAGTTGTGCTTAACTGATATATTGCTTACTTTATACTCTATTCTATTTAAATGATACTTAAATATACATATTTTCTTACCGTGTGGAGAGACAAAATCGGCATGAGATATAACAAAAAGATAGAAATGAGATATTTAGCATTGTGTTTATATACATATGAACTGTAGATAAGACGTCACATCATTGTTCTGTCCATTGGATGCATACAAGATCACAAGGCTGTTTGACACGAAAAAGAAATCATGATGTGAGTTTGACCCAAGTTTTAGGATTTGTGAATAACACTTCATAAATTTACCCTGGTTTAGGAGGCATGCGAATTTTGCCCTCGTTATTGACGAACGTAATCACGTGACCGTCAACACGTTACCCCGATTTTGGCGTAGCAATATGGCGAGCAAAAAAAAACACCAAAAATTGTTGTGAGATAAAGTGACTCGTGAAAAAAGCACAGGAAACATCAGTATGCGAAGGAGCATAAAACGATTACCATTTGGATAGAACACAACAGATGAAGAACTCTAGGGCCTTAACTGAATTCGAAATCTGACAGAAAATGAGCAACCATCGTACTCGATCACTGGTCAGTGGGTAGACGCCGTTGATACTTTCACATGGTCATCCACATCTTGATAAATAATATTATATTATCAATATCATATTATTTTAAGAGCTTATAAATAGATCTTAGTGTCGAGTGTTTCTCACGATTAATTAAGTAATTAGTTGGAATAGGGCAAAAAATAGGACGAAAGTCCATGCGAACACGCATTATAAAATAATCTTGCAAGACAGCATGCAAGGCGCGGGTTATTTGGGCGATATAGGTTTAGCAGACCATCATTTCTTTTCTGTTGTCTGGTATTGCAGTCGCAAGTGTCTTCCGCTCCGTAGAGTATTTCGGGACATTTCTGAGCTGTAGCTTTCGAAGCTCGAAACCAACACTTCTTTTTTCTGTTGTCTGGTATTCAGGAACATATGACCTTTGTTTACATTAAAAATCAGGACAGTGTAAATCTAGTCTGATACATATATACCAGTTTTTCCCCAGTCCTCATGATTTAAATAACTCTAAACTAACATATCATCTATACTGATTTACTTGCATCTTGGTTATATATCGCCATATAAAATTTACAAATTATATACAAATGTATTTAAACAAATGACTTTCGTCACATTTTGTAATTTTACAAAACTTTTTTTTCTTAAAGTCTAAATTAAGTCAATATTTTTTGACACAAAATAAGGTGCCTCTGTGATGTTTAAGACATTTTATACCTCTTAGTAGATTATTTAAGAATAATAAATCATACGTTATAGATACATTATGTTTGGATAACGTTTAAACATCGAAGTCGAGTGATAAAAATTGGGACGCATGTTCCGCATAAATTTATACTGGCCCTTATAAACCCTATCTCAGATGAGAAAATTCTTCGGTAGTTTTATAGTCCGCGAGTTTTCACTTTTTCACTCAGTTGAGTATATGACTTGAAAATAAAATTTGTCTGAGAATTTTCTTAGTTTATTGTACTGGTCCCAGGTATATCCTACATAATTCCAAAGAGTTGTTGGAGCATCTAATGTCTCCAAATATCAAACATATAACAAGCATCAAGTGTTTTGATTGTTCGATCTTTACATAATTCCTCACCTGAAACTTAAACATAGACTCGCATCTGTTATAACAAACTTCTTTGTATAAAAGAAAGGAAGTCATGGAAATGAATATTAAGTGTTATGCCACGAAAAACCTTATCTGGTGAAGGAAAATCATGATAACAGTAACCAGTACACTGGAGACGGCATCATCAAGATGATGGAGATTCCATTGTACACCATCTTCGTGAATTTGCAGGAAAGGTTGTCCTGAAAACAGTCGGCTTCCCGGTGAGTACTAATTGTGCTCCTCCCCTGTCCGAGAGATTGAAGGGGTATACATACTGTCCCAATTCTGGGACGAAACAGTCATTAGAGCATGGGCAGAAATTTTTTAATGTTTTGTATCTAGATATAAAACATCTCAGATACCAAAGTGTAAATCTTCAGGATGTCCATTTGGTAAAAATGGACAAATACGGACCTCTGTAAAACAATAGATGGGATCAATTTCTCAGAATATTATTTTTAGGTAGGAACTAGTGTTTATTCCGCCGTAGTAAGCCGGAACATGTAAGGGCTAGATTTTCACATTGTATTTTACATGTATTTCCGTTTTAAATAAAAGTTTACTTTTATTTTTTTTTTTTTTTTTTTTATTTTAACAATTGTTTTTTTTTTTTTTTTTTTTATTTTTTTTTTTTTTTTTTTTTTTTTTTTTTATTTTTTTTTTTTTTTTTTTTTTTTTTTAACCCCGAAATTTTTTTTTTTTTTTTTTATTTTTTTTTCCGATTTTATTCTTGGAAAGGAAATAATTGCGACTCTAAAGTTAGAAAAAAACAGCTATCATTTTTTCTAAATTTAATCTTTGAAATTAAAGGTTTTAAAATTTGGAGTTCCCAACTTTTATTTTTGAAATTCCAACTCAAAGTGTTGTTTTGACTGTCCCAACATAATTCTTAGAAACCCAACTCTGATATTCGCTTTCCATTACTTATTTTTGAAATTTCTAACTTTATTCAATTATGTTTCGGAAAAGCCAACTTTAAACATGGAGAAACCTACTATTGAAATTGAATGTCTATTGTTTATATAGACAGACAAATGTTCTTTGATGCATGTAACATGCATTTCCGATGTGGAACAATTTGTATAATCTAGTGCATATGATTTTTGATATAACGGAAATTGTAAAATCAAATATGTCAATTGTGAGAATAAATGTATTTTTATTTCAAAATTACAGTTGTAATTTCCAACATTAAAGCTGGTGTTTCCTAGAATAAATATGAAATTGAAATAAATCGTAGTACCGTTCTCAAATGTCCATCGGACAGTATCTATTATTATTCAATGACGACGGTAATAAAATTCAGGTTCAGATTAGAAAGATATATTTATTACAAAATAAGAAAATGCATATACAAGATTTATATATACTTATAGAACAGGAAGAATGATATATTATTAAGGATAATAAGAAAATACATATACAACTTCAAAATGGAACAAGAAAATAAAAAGAGTTGGTACACAATATGCAAACATTATTCATATATATTTCTAGGACAGTTAGAATGATACATTTCTTACAATAATAAACAAATAGATATAAAGAATTCAGAATGGAAAAATAAAAATAAAATGCATTGGTACAAAATCTGCAAAAATTATTTACATATAATTGTAGGGCAGGTAAAAATCAGGACATGTTTTTTACTAATTCACTTATGTAAGAAGTTCGATTAAAGATCACAGTATAACAATGACACAGTTTTTCAATGTCTATATGAGGATTATATCTGTTTCTATGATTTGGATTACTTTATACGTTAAGAGTTAATGGCGTAAATATATTATGGGGTGCTTTTAGCAGTATTCAGTAAAACACATAACCAAAAATATACAGCGAGATCTAATTGTCATAGATTAATTTTGAAACGATTATTAATGTTTGATAAAAAATTAAAAAAAATATTTAATTGTTTCTATTATTGAAATACCAAGCGCAAGGCGAGTAGAGATATTACTCTGTCATTCCCAGATAAAGTTAATCTTAATGTGGTTTCGTTGGGATATTATAGGGGTTTCTACCACCTTGTCAATATCTTCTGGAAATAGCCTTTGTTAGTAATACTAATAATGTTGTTTAAAAAATTTCTTGTTTATTTTGAAATGCATGAGATAATTGATGCAATTGTACATTATTGATAAATTATTAACATCACAATGGGTTACGAAATGGGGATTATCTCGTTTTTATTTCTTATATCATAGCTCTAATCGTTATTCTAATAGTATTACTCTATACATTTCTTGTGAACAAAACCTTGTATTATGATTAATCTTCGTGTAGTAGGAAATCAACACATCAAAGGTTTAGGCAGTTTTTATAGTGTGCTACTGTAGTTGTTCAAAGCGTCATCTATGTGTAGGTGTACTACAGTGCTATCTATGTGTAGGTGTACTACAGTGCTATCTATGTGTAGGTGTACTACAGTGCTATCTATGTGTAGGTGTACTATAGTGCTATCTATGTGTAGTTGCACTAAAGTGCTATCTATGTGTAGATGTACTACAGTGCTAACTATATGTAGTTGTACTACAACGTCATCAATGTACTTGTAATACATCGTCATCTATGTGCCGTTGTACTACAGCGCCAACAATGTGCAGTTGTACTACAGCGCCAACAATGTGTAGTTTTACTACAGCACCAACTATGTATAACTGTACTACAGTGTTACCAATGTGTAGTTGTACTACAACGTCATCTATGTGCAGTTGTACTACAGCGCCATTTATGCATAATTGTACTACAACGTCTTCTGTCTGCAGTTGTACTACAACGTCATTTATGTGCAGTTGTACTTCAGCGCCATCTATGTTCAGTTGTACTACAGCGTCATCTGTATGTAGTTGTAGTACAGTGTAATCTATGTGTTTGTACTACAGCGACATCTATGTGCAGTTGAACTACAGCGTCATCTATGTGTAATTTGCTACAGAGTCATCTGTATGTAGTTGTAGTACAGCGTCATTTATGTGTTTGTACTACAACGTCATCTATGTGCAGTTGTACTTCAGTGCCATCTATGTTCATTTGTACTATAGCGTCATCTGTATGTAGCTGTAGTACAGCGTCATTTATGTGTTTGTACTACAACGTCATCTATGTGCAGTTGTACTTCAGTGCCATCTATGTTCATTTGTACTATAGCGTCATCTGTATGTAGCTGTAGTACAGCGTCATCTATGTGTTTGTACTACAGCGACATCTATGTGTAGTCGAACTACAGCGTCATCTGTATGCAGTTGTAGTACAGCGTCATCTATGTGTTTGTACTACGTCATCTATATGCAGTTGTACTTCAGCGCCATCTATGTTCAGTTGTACTACAGCGTCATCTATTTGTAGTTGTTCTACAACGTCATCTGTATGTAGTTGTAGTACACCGTCATCTATGTGTGCTTGTACTACAGTGCCATCTATGTGTATTTGCACTACATCGTCATCCAGGCGTAGCCAACCATGAATATAAATGCCTCTGTCTCTACTACGGCGAATATGTTGAAAGTTGGTTAATTTAACATTGTATAATTCATGTCACAGATACAAGTTTATAGTGTACAAAATACATATATATATATATACAATACACCTTGAAAGACGACCACTTCATTAGCGACCTTATAGTGGTCTAATAAGCGAGATGGTATCTTTTGCGGGCTTTTGAATTCATCAAATATTAATCCAGAAATAATTTATACTACGGTCTCAAAATGAGGATGCTTATGTTTTATATTCTTTCATCTAATGGTATTCATATTGTAAATTTGTATATGAACGACACTAAAACGACTTTCTAGTTGATAAAATCTTCATTTTGATGTCTTATTTTAGTATTTTATTGAACTGATAATTTTCAGTTTTACCGAGAGTTCATCAGCTTTGGGTGCCTATCACATATTTTGACATGTGCTATTAACTGATATCACTTCTGTATAGGTCCCTTTACGTGTCACGCCTACCTTGTGATGGAACCATGGTTTTAAGTTTCACAAAATAAGGCCGTGAACTTCACTTTGGATACTGAACGTACATTTTGGCCAATGAAAGTAATTAGGAGTGAAATTTGATAAAGAGTTTAAGCAAATTGAATATAATTAAACTATTACCTTTAAACCGAGAAACAATTACAGGTAAATTAATTGATATATCTTATGTTTTTTTGTTTAGTATTGAACAATAATGGTACTATATTTACAAGTTAACTTAAGTACAAACGTACGAGTCAGTTATAACTGAGAACAGTATTTAAATTCTAAATTCTTCAAAAACTAAAGTAGTCATGGTTTACTATGGTTACTATGGTTAGATGGAAGTGACGACACATTGAGATTATAATTTGTACTATGGTACCCCTTACTCTTTAGAAAATAAACATCCATTTTTGATTCAACTAATGAAGTCAAACAGAAACATTTGACCATAATAACCTCGATATTATGTTTATAATGGTACTCTATATACATGTAAACTTTAGTGCAAAATTCCGAGTCAATTACAAAAATCTAAGACATAACAAATGAATCGATTGTTCGATAAACGAAATCCACAAGGAATATACGAACATGTAACAGCTGGTGCTATCACTAGAACATATTTTCTTGATGATTTTTTAACGATGATTTTGAATATTTTTGTTCACACAATGTCCTCAGAGTTTTCAATATTCTGGGATATATTTTATACATGAACGGTAGACATACGAATTTTAAATTTCATGTTTTCAATGAATTGATCACACCAAAGGTAAACAAACAATCTCAGTCCACCAACATTACATGTAATATTGTTCGTCATGAAATTAATCTGTTTCCACGCCAAGATCTTTCTCTTTTTGAGGTGTGCCTCGATCATTTAATTCCACAATATCCCCATCTAACGCGATCTCTGAATTCTGAATCACTTGCTGTATGTCTGAATAAACATGTTCTGTGTCTGTAATAAATGTATAAATAAGATAAATACGTGTGACATGTAGAAAAACACTGTCCAGTTATCATGAATACGTCTGTCGTCTGTGGGTCCCCTGACTGCCTAAACAGAAGAAGCATGACAACTTCAAGTTGATATTCCTCGACATTGCTACAACTAGTGATATATATATATATATATATATATATATATATATATATATATATATATATATATATATATATTGCATTTGTGTGTGAGTGTGTGTGTGTGTGTGTGTTATCAATACAGTTTTAATGGGTCGATCTGTCGTCTGTTTTATGGATTAAAAAATGTATGAATTGAAACAGCTATTCCAGTTCTTACGTTTGCGTGGTTTTAATCCAAACATATAACTGAACCAATCAAAAGTCGTAATTTTATTCCGTTTCTTTTTTCTGTTCATTATTCATTTGTATTATTATACAGTATATCTCCTCAAATTACTGCATTTTCCAGTTTAACCTATACACCCGGCCATAGGCAATTTAATTTATCCCTAACATATTTCTTCTTCAAATATACCCCAATAAGCCATCACCGTCCAGACGCTATTCACATCCAAAGTCGCCAAGTTGACCCAATTAAACGGTCATTGAATTCATAATGTGCCTGTCTACTATGGTCCAAATATATACTTCTGCCCTTATATGTATTACAAGTATAAATATGGGCCAATTCTACATGCGTAAAATATAATGACAAATGTCAATATACTACAGAGATGACACATGGGTATTAGAAGTAAGTTTGAACACAATATAACTCATTTGGTGGTCGCTTAATACAGATTAGACAGTATTCCAATTGTTTGATAATAAATAAATGAATAAATAAATAAATAAATAAACAAATAAATAAACGTGAAAGATGTGCTTACTTACTCGTTGTATGTCCATCAACAGGTTGCTTATAGGTTGGTGTTTTCGTCTCAGTTTGTGCTCTACAAATTAAAATTGTCCGTGCGATTTTAATTAAGCATAAAAGTACACTTTATCTATGCAAATATGTTTATGTTTTATCTTGAACTTTTTTCTGTAATATACACGTTATATTTACATGATATGCGTTTTGTTACTTTATTAATTGCTATCCAATAAATTGAGTTTTGCCGAAATAATATGAGATAAATAGAAAAACTTGAACGTAATTGAATGTTTTTGTTTTTAATTTCAAAAATTGTTATAATATTGGAGTGCTTAGTATTTCCTTTCTCTGTATCTTAATCACAATGTAAATTTGCTGCTTGTATTGTCGTCATCTCATGACATTATCGTGTTCTTTCTACATAGTTGAATGTGAAATCGATGTATTTTTTGTTTATTATTTACCGTTTCCTTTGATAACAGATGACATTCAATACAGTACCAAGCAATACCACGAAAATCCCGCATATTCCTATTGCCAGTGTCAAGATTGACGTCATGTCTAAAAATAGAAATATAAACCATCACGTGTAAAAGTGAAGAAAGCGTTTTATCAAGATAACGTTGGGAATAGAGAAATTTAAAATATAGATAGCTTTATATACAAACCTTTAATCGTTACTGTCGCGTTGCGGACGGCAGCCTGGAGAGTAATCAGATAAATAGCCTGTCTCGCAGCCATTCAAGCAAAATCCAAACTCATTGCATGTTTTATTGCCTCCACAATGTAAACATTCATTTGAACAGTTATGTCCGTAACGTCCTGGCTCACAACCTCAAAATAAAATCAGATATGAAATATGAATTATCTGTAATAAGTATGTTTTGGAAAACTGGTATGTCGTTTTATACAATTGTATAACATGGTCTACCTAATTGGTTCAAGGAATGACATCTATTTTATCCAGAATCAGTAATCTTAAATGATCACTTAAAAGATTGTAAAGACATAAATTTTGAATGCAATACATGTTTATATTCTGTCATTTGCTTACTTTTAAATTGAAGATAAATTCAAAAGTGAGTAGTCATGTGCTCACTTTTGAATTTATCTTCAATTTAAAAGTAAGCAAATGACAATATCTATATACGCATTCTGATAAATTAAGAACATTAAAATATTCAATCACCAAATGCATTTTCTATCTAACTGACTAAAGATATTCTCACTATTTACATACCGAGACAGTGTCCAGACCTGATATCACATTTCCTTTGTAAGCAATACATTGGACATTCGGCATCGCAGTGATCGTCAAAATATCCATTCTTACATGTGATACACTTTCCAGATTGCCAATCACATCGGTTATGACAATTATTTGGACAGTTAACTGTGCAGTCATACGAGTAATATCCATCAACACATCCCTTTGGACAACTTCCATCTAAGTTACATCGGGTTCCAATGCACTGGCTGCATTGTTTAGAGCATACTTTGGAATCATCATGATAAAATCCGACCTCACATCCGTCCAAACATACACCGGATTGGTTGCAAGTTTTGTTTCCTCCGCAATGTAGACATGTAAACGAACAATTTTCTCCGTAATACCCGGGATGGCAATCTGAAATAGGAGACTGCAGATTGAGCTCATACTTAAATAAATAGTAAAAATGAAAATTATCAATGGATAATCGAAACGCAAGACCATTTGAATACGACGTGAAAACTGTTGAGAACACTTTCCAATGGAATGTGCTATTGCTGCTTTTTTGTTTTATTTTCAAATTAACTGTTTCAATTTATGGACAGCTGTATGTGTAGAGGTGTATCCATAAATGAAAATGTTAAAAAAACATAACACCCCTGCTGTATGCTTATAACACTGGAAGTGGATCCGATACAGGTTTTGGGTTACAAATGCAAATTGTTTGTGTTACTTACTTTTTGTGATAAATATGGGATGGCAGTAACCTTGATAAGTCTAATATCATTATATTTATATAAGCATTTTGGGGCCACCTCCCGATTTATTTTTGTATTTTTTTCTCGTTTTTTCCAACTTTTGTTCTTGTATATTTTTAAGAAAAAATGTTGGAAAAACGAGAAATAAAAAATCGTAAGGTTGCCTTAGTATGTTTCCTAGTTCACCGTTTTGACAAGTTCTGTTTAAAATAAAGATTAGGAGTCCCTGAATATATTCCGAAAATATTGGTTTTCTGACGAGAAATAACCGAGATGCAGCCTTTTTATTACGATAAAATTACAACTTTATTCTAAGAAATATTTATTTTAAGTGAACATTTTGCTTTTCATACACTCAAATAGAAATGAAGAAGACAGCGCCCACTGTTGTTTGTGACGTAGGCTACGCCGTTCCTTTTATATAAACGAAGTACCTAGTCACTTAATAACGCATTCCGGATCACGATTAATTCTTCAAAAGATATTAAAATATCGGGTTTCGAAAATCAATTTAAAATAAAATTTAAAATGTAATGAAAAAATAAATTTTGAAAATCCTTATAAATAATTATTGGTTGAATCTGCTTTGCATGAATTTAAAAGACTAGATATATCAAGAGACATCTATAACACGCGTTATACACGTCTCTGACCTACCCTAATGTCGGAATTGTTTCATATACTTCTGTGTTTTTAACTCAATTTAGTGATCATTATCAAAGCACTCGCTGTGACTATTCACATTCAGGAATATGCCATGCCTGAGCACGCTTTGGCGCAACGTATAAAACTGGCTTATGTTTTTATAGCTTTATTTGGATGCTTACTCCTCCATGGCAACTGATCCATCCAGGTCCGTGTTTGTCCATTTACGTCCGAATTGTATCTATCATGGACATCATTAAGATTTATACTTTGATATCCGAGATGTTTTATATTGATACATATAAATCTGTAGGTTTATCATTTCGCCTTGTATGCTACGACTATTTTATTTCTAAGATATAAATTAATCATTTAATTCGAGCTCGTCTGTCGAACTGATGAAGTCTTATTGACAGAAACGCTCGGATTGAGAATGTGTGTAGCCCTTAAAAGCTTTTAGTAAAACTATAACTTTGGTGCTACTAATAATGCCTGGGAATATTTGGAACCACTGACTAATGACTTCATAGAAAGCACAGGACAAATCCCGGTCCGGCGAGAGACATTTTTAGCATTGAAAACGGCCATCTCCATGGAATTTGAATTATGTAGATATTATTTTTAAAAGTTATTAAACAACTCCAGTAAGGTCATTTTATTTAACCCAATGATTCAAAGTTTACCATTTAATTTAGATATTCCTATTTTCGAAGTAAGCGGCACGGACAGTGGTGAATTCGCCACCACAATTAGAGTATTGTTGTTTAACGTCCCACTCGAGAATCTTTCACTCATATGGAGACGTCACCAAATGCCGATGAAGGGCTTCAAATTTTGACCCATGCTCAGCACTAACGGCCATTAAGCAGTGAGGATTTTAACGTGCCAATACCTACTGTAACACGGGACCTCTGTTTTTAATGCCTTACCCAAAGGACAGGAAAAGTCAGTCGTCTCCGCCGAGATTCAAACCCGCGACCAATCGAGCACTCTACCGTGGAGCCACGACGGCTCTCTCGGCACTTCAGTGAGATTAAGCATATTGGCACCTAGTGACATCCGTACTATGTACAAACGCGCGCGTGTGTGTTTGTGTGTGTTTGTGTGTGGGGGTTATTATAATATTGTTTTGAATTTACAGGTAGAATTAATGAGGAAAAGTCTCACAAAACCACATTTTCGTCATTATCACGGAATTGACAAATTTATTAGCTCCATTTTAGTTCCTTCCATTACATCCGAACGCCTGGTTGGCTAATATAATGCTTTGATACCAATTAACTTCATAATAGGTTAAACTTAACAAAAATGTATTGAATGTATGTTAATTCAACAATGCATTTTTTACTTGAATTTGTTCATTGTACTTTCTGGATTCTATTGAGATGAAATTTTGCATTTACAAATATTTGAAATTCTATCTTATATATGAAAAGTGTAAATTGTATTTTCCGAACCATATGTGGTTATCGTAAGTATTATGTTATAATATAAAAAATCTCAGATACTAAAGTATAAAAGTATAAATCTATAGGATGTCCAGAATTTAGGCACAAATCTGGTTAACAAAATGGACAAACACGGACCTCTGGGAATCAAGAGGTGGGATCAGGTGCCGCAGAGGAGTAAGCATCTTCTGTCGACCGGTCACACGGGCCGCACAGTCAAATTAAAATGAAATACGCAAGGAACGAATCCTCGTCACAATTGGTACAGACGTCTCAACAACCGACATCGAATAGGTAACTCAACATTTCACTTAGTGAATCAGAGTAATTACAAACAAGACTATTATACCGACCATACAACGTTGACATCAAATGCGGTTTTCGATATCCTTGTGTCGATAATTTGTCAGTGTGTAGTTTATCTCAATATCAAATGTTTATATGTTTAACATGTCCTGGCATTTCGGATCATTTGTGAAATATACTCCATATGCGGGTGATTGTGTGATATAACTACTTAAATGTGGAAAATTAACGATGTGTAAGTATGAAGCGTGTTTGCTCGATTTTGTTGTATTTTTAATTTCTAGTTCACTGGAATATATCGCATTGACATATGAAAATGGTTATTATTAATTGACAAAACGTCGTTGATATATCTAAATTTGAAATTAATTGACATCGCTAGCTTTAGTTTTTAAAAAAGGGACATGACACGCATAGTCTCCGATTTGCTCAATATTGCTACAGTTCGATAAGTATCATCAAATATGAAGAAGAAAATTGCCATTTACTCCGTTGCTATATTGGTTGCAATGGTAACGATATTTGCTATTTTTATGGAAAAAGGCTCTTAAAATCCAGTGAAATTTTTTTTTTTTCGACAGCACAATATCAGCAAATAAAAAAAACCCAGTTTTTCTATTCACTGTAAGGCATTACATTTAATCAGTTTTATATTTTAGGAGTAAAAAATAAAAAAACAAGTTTGTTTATTTTCTATTGTTTTTTTTTCGTCACTTTCTTGACCCATTTTTCAAATTTTACCAATCTCATAAAAATACCATTAAAAATTGCGAATGGGTTGGATCAATTTTTTTCTTGATTCTTGTAGTCTGTGGTATAGTGTTGTAAAAGAAAGCAAAAATAATTTGGGGAAATTTTATCTTTACTAAAATAAAACCCATCAAAAATGGAGAAAACCTAAAAATTTCAAAACAGCCCTTTATTTCAGGCCTTTAGCAAAATAATGCAATAAGTTTAAAACTGAAGAAAATTGTTGTGGAGAGAGATATTTTTTGCTTGCTCACTTCTATATTTCATTTCAAATTGATACGAAAATTTGAAATTCCAAAAATATGAATACAGTAAGCTTAACACAGTAAACATCGGTTTCCATTGTAACAAAATAGGAGAAAATGTAAATATTTCGATATTTTTCAAAGAACTGTTTGCGTCAGTGCTGCTTATGTAATATATATTTTTATTTCGTGTGTATATAGTGACATAAGTAAAGACCAGTTACAAACAATTATTATTAACCCTGTTTTGAGTTTGGTGTATATTTTGTGTGACCTTTATGCACTTAAATTAGTGAGTTTTAGAAAAGCTATCACATATTTTTTTCAATCAAAGTTCTGTTTATAGTTTTGTTCATAGAATGAAATGAGTTAAAACCACATGATTGACAAAAGAACAGAATACGAAAGTCTATACTCTTGGTTGTGTCTGTGTGGTTTGATAATTATTTCATTATAGCAACAAAACGCCAGACAAATTTCCTAAAAGAAATACATGTCTGCATGTAGAGAAACATGTTCTTTTAACCGTAGAGAGTAAACATGTATCAAACAATTTTCTTATATGTGCATAAGAATTCATTGAAAATGTACAAACAAAATGACTGAAATATCTTGCACATCTGTTGGTATATAAGGGATATTTGTACATGCTAGCGTTATGTCCCTATTTCTGAATTATAATTCCTTTCATCAGCTGCCTAATATATTATGAAAAGGCAGTAATTTATTTTCAAATTCAATTTATTTTTGCTTAGAGAAAATTGTATCTAAAGTCCATGTATTTGTGATCTTTAGTTTTAAAATATTGAAGTTTTTGACATATTTTGTCATAGTCTGGGATTATGATTATATATATATATATATATATAATATATTATATATTATTATATATATATATATATATATATAAATATATATATATATATATAATTCATAAATATATATTAAAGAAATGAAAAGTACTTTACATACTAATACAGTGTCCTGTGTCCATACTGCATTTCTCATTCAAGCAATTGTTTAGACATTTATTTTCACAATTTGTACCGTAGTATCCATCTTTACAAGACAAACAATTTCTGGAGTTCTGTTCACATGTATTACAATTCGTTAGACATGAGCCGTTACAGGTCGACATATAATATCCGTCATTACAACCATTAGGGCACGTCCCGTCAGCGTTGCATGCTTCACTTACACAATGGCCACATGTTCTGGTACAACCTGGAGATTGTCCTGGGAAATATCCTGCCTCACATCCGTTTGAACATACTCCAGATTGGTCGCATGTTTTGTCACCGCCACAGTGGGGGCACTGCGATAAACATTTATCTCCAAAATATCCTGGAACACATCCTGCAATATAGGTAAATAGAAAGCAATTTTCATTTCGAAAACCATTTGATTGACAAAAGGACAGAATACGAAAGTCTATACTCTCGGTTGTGTCTGTGTGGTTTGGTAATTATTTCGTTATAACAACAAAAAAAAAAAAAAAAAAAAAAAAAAAAAAAAAAAAAACGCCAGCCAGATTTCTTAAAGACATACATGTCTGCATGTAGGGAAACCTGTTTTTTATCCGTGGAGAGTAAACATATATTCAAACAATTTTCTTATGTGTGCATAAGAATTCATTGAGAATGTGAAAATAAATAGACTGATATATCTTGCACATCTGTTGGTATATAAGGGATATTTGTACATGCAAGTGTTATGTCCCTATTTTTGAATTATAATTCCTTTCATCAGCTGCCTGATATATTATGAAAAAGCAGTAAATTATTTTCAAATTCACTTTATTTTTGCTTAGAGATAATCGTATCTAAAGTCCATGTTTTTGTGCTCTTTATTTTTACAATATAGGAGTTTTTGACATATATTGTCAAGGTCTGGAATAATGAAAGTACTTTACATACTGATACAGCGTCCCGTGTCCATATTGCATGTCTCATTCAAGCATTTGTATAGACATTTATTTTCACATTTTGTACCGTAGTATCCATCTTTACAAGACAAACAGTTTCCGGAGTTCTGTTCACATTTATCACAATTCCTTAAACATAAGCCGGTACAGGTCGACATATAATATCCACCCTTACAACCATTAGGACACGTTCCATCAACTTTGCATGCCACACCTACACAATGACCACATGTTGTGGTACAACCTGGAGATCGTCCTTGGAAATATCCTGCCTCACATCCGTTTGAACATACTCCGGATTGGTCACATGTTTTGTCACCGCCACAGTGGGGGCACTGCGATAAACATTTATCTCCAAAATATCCTGGAACACATCCTGCAATATAGGTAAATAGAAAACAATTTTCATATCACTTACTTATAACTTTTTTATATGTTCGCATTGAATTTAAGTATATCTAACATTAAAACAAAACTTTTTTAACTGACTTAAATATAAATATGAACTCTTATGTTTGCTTTCAGAATTGCTGGTAGTTGAACGTTGGTTACCCTCTTGTAATAACACTGGTAAAAAATAAACAGGTTTTAACATCTCTAATAGAAACAAAGATATATAATATATAAATGTAAAAAAAAAAAACACTTACTGTTATGGCAAGTTTCTCCAGTGTATCCAGGTTGACAGTCTCCATCACATTTACCCGTCTTATAATCACATGTCAATCCTTTACAAAAGCAATAATTTCCACAATTTTGTCCATAACGCCCGGGGCTACACCCTAGAAACAAATGAATAAAGTAGTGTGTCTGTCTGTCTTTTCAGTCGTCTGTCTTTCTTTTCGTTTGTCTGTCTGTCTGTCTGTCTATCATTCGACCACTCTCTGTCCTTCTGTCTGTCTTTCTATCTTCCTGTCTGTTTGTATACCTACGTGGCGGAGTAGACAGAGCAGGAAGATTTTCATCTGTTGTCATTACTTGTTCAAGTCAGCTGCAACGTAAGCTGATGCATGGGGAATCTAACCTGTTTGATGGTTTCTTCCCAGTTGCACTGTAACATTGTCACACCTCTATCATTCTAAACAATTTCAGATACCAAAGTATAAATTAATAGAATGTCCAGGACATAGATACAAATCCGGTAAAAATGGACAAACACGGACCTCTGGAAACCAAGAGGTGGGATCAGGTGCCATATCCGAAGTATTGTTGAATAAGGCGTAAACATGAATGGATATGAGGAAATACATGTGTATGTAGCTGACATAAAAGCTATTTAATTGCCATTAGTATGATAAGATAATAAAATTTAAAATGTGATATCAATTAACACGTCTGCTGTAAATAATCTATTTATGGTTATATCATTAAATAACCGTATAGCGTAAATACGGATAGAAATAGTTCATAAGAGCCTTTGACATGCGTGTCGAAACCAAAATACTTGCTTGTGATAAAAACATTACTGGTAACTATTTGTTACATTTTTCGCACTTTGGACACACGTTGTCTTTCAATAAATCACTCAATCACCCAGACCTCATCACAACAATGCTTTGTCCCATTTGAAATAGAGCACGGAGAAGTCCAACTATTTATATTTTTAAATTCAAGTTTCACCTTGCACTGAAATATAATAATTACCAGTAATAAAATATCACAAAAAGAGCCCACTCCCCCAAATGAAAATAAGAAGAAAAGTTAATAATTTTGATTACGGTTCTGAACGCAAATTGACTTTATAAGTCTGTATGACAATGTTTTACCTGGAACTTCTGTCTCACACAATTCAAGAATAGCTCCATCTTTATTGTAAAAGGACGGATAACGAGTTTTTGAAAATCTGGTGTTATAAACGGTTACATATCGACCTATTGCTGTACATGGATACGACGTTGTTTCTACGTCTGGTAGATCGCCACTCTGTTTGAAACATCTTATGCCATTCTTGATAGTCGTAGTGTTTGAAACGAAGATTGAGAAACCAGCAAACCTGGCAGCGAAGTCTGGAAATTGAATGATACATATTATTTTTCAGGGGAAATTAGGCATAATTTTGCCTTGCTTAATTGCCTTTATTATGACGGCTAATCGATATGATACTGTAGTGTACTTATTTTAGCGGCATTATAATATTAGCGCCTTTGCTATCAAGTCAAGAGCAGCGCTAAAATTTCTCCATCTAGTCATCCTGTATACATGATAAAACTTATGAAATGAATTTCGTGAATTCAAGATTGCGCTAATAAGTCTCTATGAGTGCACTTATTTAAATACACATACAGTATATTGTTACATAAAGGTACAACGAACGTAGTACAATCAGAGTATATTTTTTATGTGATTCTAGTTTATATAATATGCGTCTGTTATTGGAAATATCATGTTGAATGGAAATATATAAGCTACACACTGCATAGGTATTCCTGAGCCGCATGGGAACTTGTGTTACAACGTGTTGCAATATTTTCATAAATCTTCTTACGCCCTATGAGCATTTGTAACAAGAACAACGTGTTGTAAGTTAATCAGAACTGAAATATATATATATATATATATATATATATATATATATATATATATATATATATATATATATGTCTAAAGTGTAAGTAGAATCGACCGTGTAATAATCAAACGGTCACTCTGTCATTGTTTAAATCTCATGTAAATCGGACAATCCTCTCAAAAAGGATGGGCAGATGTTACAATATGCATTGAATTTACCACTCAGAAAAGTCAGAGATAAAGGATTGCATATGCAAGTCTTCACGTAGAATATTATGAGATTGACAATGTATTGATGTTGTCATAAACATAACTAAAATGATGTTGTCATGAACATAACTACATAAAACATCTCGGAGTATGAATCAATAGAATGTCCAGGACATAGATACCTATCCGGTAAAAATGGATAAACACGTGACCTCTGGAAGACTCGCAGGTGGGATCAGGTGCCATGGAGGAGTAAGCATCCCCTGTCGACCGGTCACACCCGCCGTTAGTCCACAGTCAAATCCAATGAAATACGTGATGAATGTATTCTCGTCACAATTAGTGCAGACGTCTCAACAACCGCCAACGAAAAACATGTGTCATAAATAATCATAAATATGTAAAACATTATAAAATTAATAAAAGTTCCATAATATGATGACAACACAATTATCAAATCAACAGGTAGATAAATATACAAAGTGTGTCTGTGTATATGTGTCGCAAATTATATAACAACTAACTGACCTCTTCTATATGTTATTATTATCTCGTGTATCCTCGTAATAAATCCAAGGTCAACTCGCCACCATGCTTGCTGTTGTTTCAATTTTGTGTGGATACAGCTGTTGTAAGTGTAACTTCTGTCGTTATTACGGTTTCCGTCATTGCCATAACTAGCAAATCCAGAGACATAAACACTTGATTGTTGTCCTGGTTTATTAAGCGCTAAATTATCTGACAAAAAAGATTAAACATGATATATGCCTCAGCATTGCTTAGTTTTGTAGATATTGATGTTCAAATTTAATAGTTACCTGCTAACTATACATTTAAAAAAAATGGCATGTCTTAACATTGTCTGTACAGGTACTGCTGAACAATATTATTCTCGGCAATATATCATATAGATGTATATCTCTCATTCTTTTTCTAATGATAGTCCCGTGTTGTATTCTTAAAGTGAATATACAACCAAATACATATATCTGATACAACATAAAAATACAATATATAAATTAAGAAATGCCGAGTATGTTATAGGCCGAACATTTTGGGCCGGGTATGGCCAATATTTCCCTGAACCTGCTTATATGTTGTCACATTAAAATGCATCATGTTGATTTATCATTGTTGCAGTTGAATTTTATCTATAATATTTAATTTGATTTGATGTTTTGTTTTACGCCATACTCAACAATCTTTCAGTCGGTAAAGACCACCGACCTTCCGCAAGAAAACTGGCAAACTTTCCCACTTAATTCGAAATGACCCTAGCGGGATTCGAATCAGAGGTGAGAGGCCTTGTGGTTTAAAGCGCAATGCTCTAACCACCCGGCCACGGAGGCCCCTTATCTATAATACTAATCGAATACACCTGCACCCTGTGAGGAGCCTCTGCTTCTTACCTGTATATACCTGTAATTGTACCTCAAATTCACTGGACACCCGGTTTACCTAGTCCGTGCTTTTTAGATTGGACGTTGCAGTTCAAAAGAGTAAGACGTTTTCGTATATTGTTGTGTGCATTATATGCGTCCAGTAAATTCAAATATACTCTGAGATTTACAGTTTTTTGCCAAAAGTATATATATATATATATATATATATATATATATATATAAATATATATATATATATATATATATATATATATATTTATAAACTGGTCCAGCTTCTCTGAGGTAAGCACGTTTTTATCGTTTTACATCTAGAATGTGATATTCCCTGATATAACTTTCAATTACGGACATTCAGATGTATGAAATTGTATATTTAAATTGTACATGTTAAATCATTTGTATATTGCAAATTTCTATATATTCTGGTTAGTTACGGTGGACAGTTTTGGTCATAATTAATGAGTACGTGTAGTGTATGGCTTACGAGCCGTAATTCTATTTCTATTATGATACTAAATGTGTAGTGTAAAGCCGCCAGTGCTTTATATTTATTTCTAGTATGAGTATGAAACGTTTAGCTACTATTGCTAATGTAATTATTATCATTGCAAGCTTGTCAATAATTACTGTGTAAAGTATGGCAGCCTGTGCCAGTAAACAATATGCTAGTAATATGTAAGTGTGTAAGCGCGCTAGGGCTACGTAAATATATTAATATATATTATTTTTGTGTAGTCCCATTCCTAGTCATTGGAACTGTGCATATGTATGATATGGACGCAGGTCGATGTACTAGAACTGCCACCGGATTACATTTATTATTACGGCATGAGCTAAAGACAGTTCTTTCAGCAATTTGTCATGTTGAAAATATTGAAGTAACTCCACCCGGTAAAATAAAACTTTACAACATGACAAATTACCTCACCCCGTTTATATTTGTTTTTATTGCGTTATATAATCTCAATTATTGTCTTATTGATGGTTGAAAATCCCCAGAACGTCTCAGAAAGACTATTGTTTGAATTAATTATACGAAGCCATATCGAATGCACTTTTCTGAGGTATAGTTAACTTACTTTTATTTATATCGGCATTGCTTTTCCCAGTAAAGACTCGTTTGTGACCCCTACAAGTTTTAACAACACCATTTAGAACGTGTCCTTTTTTCCAAATATTTAACTTTAATACCATTGGAGAAATACACTAACTGAACGATACATCTTCACTATTTTATAAACCTTGTATTGATCACAAGTTTTACTCGCCGAATATTACTTTTTTTCATATTTTGTCAACAAATGACGGGTAAAACGTAGATGTTGTATTAATATATATCGAATGACAACATATCGGGCACATGTTACCTGTAAAATACCCTTATTCACAATATTTTGACCGATATGAAATTTTTTTCTGCATACAAGTTTTACCCAAGTTATTAATACGGAGGCTACGTTTTTATCTGATCTTTTTATATTTATTATAATCTATGATAAGATGAAACTTCTATAAAGGTCTAGATCGTTTTGAAACTACAGCATGAACAACAGCAGACCATTTTAATACACATCACATGCATGCACTACATGATCTCGTGCACGCAGTTTCATTCATTTTGACGGTATTACCGATATCAAAATATTATTGATAATAATGACCATGATAATAACAGTAACCGCAAACTACTTTCTGGAAATCAGATCAGACCAGCTTCGGTACCCACGATACATATCTAATACACATGAGGATCATTTATGTGAAGTATGGTTTCAATCCACACAGTAGTTTAGGAGCTCTGCCACAGAAACGATTTTCAGTAACAGTGACCAAGTTTCGTGAAAGTAGATCAGACAGGCCTTAGTACCCCAAATGGCATTGCGAGATCATTTGAATCATTTATGTGAAGTATGGTTCCTATTCACGATTTTCAGTAACTGTGATATAGGTTTAAGAAAGTAGGTCAGGCAGGCGAAAAAAGCACATCTATATTACTTG